>JAQZBX010041231.1:0-22421 GCA_029593785.1 Cabassous unicinctus
CTAGCTCTAGGTAGTATCTCAAAGTAACAACATATACAATAATGAACACTAGACAGTTTAAAGACCTTAATGTGAAAAGTAAACTTTTAAAGATAGTAGAAAAAAATTGAAGGAGACTATGAAAAGTGTTTTTAAACAAAATTTCATAATCACAGACCAAGGTGGTGGTGGGGGATCTTGATTAATCAAAATTAAGGAATTCTGTTCAGTATATAAGTGAATAAGTGTTCATTAAAGTTAACAGGCAGCTTACACAAGGAAATATATTTGAAAGCTTGATAAACAGCAGGTTATTGTTCAAGCAGCTTTTGCAAATCCATAGGAAAATATAAATATAGGCAAAGTATGTGGGCAATTTACAGAAGAAGCCCAAAATACTAAAAATAACCCCAAAAACATTGATATCATACAAATATAAATTAAAACTACCAGAAGATATCAATTTACTTCTCGGAAATTTTAGAAAGCTATACACACACGTATTTGGGGGCCTAAGGACATAACACCCTCATAAGAATGTGGACTGCCTGTAGAGTATTAGCATTACATATTTAAATGAAGTATATGCTTTCCATATGACCCTGCAGTTCTACATGTATATATAAAAGAGAAATGAGGCTCTCAAAACACACAAAACCATAGGGGACATATACAACTGCAGTGTTATTTGGGTTTCCAGGGGCTCATAGACCTTGACATCTGTGGTAGAGAAAGTGGATAGGTTAAAAGTGGCGGAGACACACCATGGAGTAAAGTGCAGCACTTAGAAATGAGTAGATTAAGACATAACCACATGGATGATTCTTATAAAAAAAATACATTGCTTAGTGAAGAAATATGGACCAGAATGGGATATATACCCTAATAACATTATATATTAAAATATATACATATATAGCAAGAATACTTATGTTTCACAAATGCATTCAGTTTGAATTTTAAAATATTCATATTTTACATGTATAAATGGTTGCCTATGGGGAGAGAGGGAAATGGGGTAGGGGTAGCCACAACAGAACCTTAGTACTTAGGCACTAAGTACACTTTAGATAGTCCCTCCCTTGAGTACCTGAAACTCAATCACACTGCTAAGGCTTGGGCCATCCTCTTTCTTGGGTCCATCCACCCATGGTGTGGCACTTCTAGGCTTAAAAATTGGGGATTTTGGTGGAAGATGGAATACAGATGAGTTGCCTAAAGAATTCACATGATTATGCTTGAGGTTCCTTGTGGTTCAAGATGCCTGAAGCCCAAGGCCTCCATTTTCACATTTGTCTAAGCCCTGCCATGTAGTAGGGATAAAAGAGATTGAAAAAAAATGAGCAAATAAACAAGAGAGAAGATTTGAATGAATTAATGATAATGATGCACTATAATTCTGTGAATATAATCAACTCAAATTCTGTAGCTAAGGTTACAAAGAAAGAGAAGGAGAGCTGCAATTTGTGCAGATCCAGAGGAGAGGAGAGCTACTGTATTAATGGTCCATGTAAACATCTACCCCCTCATGGACCCAGATCCTACCATGAATGGTACTGCAAGAAGAGGGTTCCAGCAGTGAGGAAAGAGACAGTCCAGATTTCCCTTAACGGTTGCTTAGATTACTTTGTTTTCATTGTACTGCTGCTTTTATTCTAGTTTATTGTTGAGTGACATATTCTTACATGGACTTTTCCAGGATACTGGCCACAATCTGAAATATAGCTTCTAGGGAGAAATGTGATATGAGTTTCAAATCTTGAAATACAATAAAAATGATGTTAGTAACATTCACCAATTATTGAACGTTTACTATGTGCCAGCTACTTTGCAGACATGATCTCATTTAATGTTCACAACAACTTTTAAGCATAGGAAATATTATCCACATTTCTCCAAAGATGAAGCTGAGACTAACAGAGGATTAGTTAGTTAATCCACTAACACAGTGTTAGTGTGGCCTAACATTGTTACAGACATCAGAAAGCTGGTAAGATTCACAACCTGGCTGTCTCACTCGAAATCCAAGTTGTTATCAACAGTAATACTGCCTTTGGTTCATTTGTAAATTGCAAATGAGTATTCTAAGTATTCTCATTACTGCTAGAATGAGATTTAATTTTGTATTCATTCATTAATAGCTAATAGTTATAGAAGCTATTTACTTAATGCTATCTGTATTTAATTTGTCTAACAATCTAAAAAGTAAATAAGAGTTTAATTTACATTTACTAATGAAAAAGTTAGGAATTCCAGAGATTAAATGACTTTTCCAAAGATATTTTATTTATTTTATACACACCAATATAGCACATAGTTTTTGCCAGTCATAAATATTTTACAGATATTAAATTAATCCCCACAACCTCCTGTGAAATCAGTACTATTTTAATCTTAATTTTACTCATGAGAAAACTAAGGCACAGAGAAGTTAATAACTTGCCCAAGTTCACAAGGGGACGGAAACAGGGCTTAAACCCAAGCCTGCTGATTGACATCCATTCTGCATTGCCTTACAGTTGAAGATTGAAAAAGCAAGTATTGACCCTCAAGTCAAACCCTTAAACCAGGGGTTCTTAACCCTTTTTGTTCCACAGACTCCTTTGCCAGTCAGGTGAAAGCCACGGACCCCTTACTAAGTCCACCCTATACTGTGTATTATTTAATAAATATATCACTCCCTTACCAAAATGTCCCCACAAGAATAATGTTTTTTTGAGTTTCAATTCAAGCTCATGGACCCCTTGTAAAGAATCCCTGCACTATGTTCTAAGAATAGCTATACTATATTTGTCATATGAAATTATACTTAGAATGACTATTAGGTTGCAAAAATTGAATAGTCATATTGATTTTCCATATCTCAGCATAAGTATTCAGATTAACTAGATTCCTTCTCTTTCTTCTCACATTATGTCCATCCTTATGATTATCTGAATTAGCATATTGCCATACATTTAAAGAATGCAATCACAGAGTTAAGGGATGGTATTGAATTAACCAAGTTATGTATGTGGCTCCAGTTAAAATGTTCACATTACTGGAATGTCATAAATTTAGTTAGTAGCATTCTAGTTTGTTTTTCATTCATATTTGTTAAGTTGAATCCTGCCCTTTCCTAACCATTTAGTTACTTTTGTAATTTAACATTAAGCTTTCAGATAAGATCAAGTGTGGATTTCAGAGTGAGTATCAAAAATCAAATGAAGGCTTTTTGCTGAGTCTGAGAGGGTCTGTTGTTAAAAAGTTATTGGTCTTCTGTCTAGAAGTAAAGAGTGATAAGGTCTGTAGAACTTAAGTGAATTATGGCTTTATTTAAGAGGCATATTAGACAGAAAACCTCTGGTGGTGGCTTAGAGGATTTAATTCCATCACATACAGCATTTTCTCTCCAAGAAGTGAAGTTTGTAGCCAGGATGTATGCCAGGTAACATTATCAATAGAAGCAGGCTGTGCGTTCCTCCAGAACAGCAGTAATACATTCTGTGCTGACCGAGGTCAAGACTGATTACTCCTAATTGATTACACACAGAAGAACAGAGTCCCCAAGAATGAAAAAATAATGAACCAGGTATTTATAAAAACAATGAGCTAGAGAGGGCACCTTGTCCAAAGACTTTGACTTACTCCTTACTCGGGGCAAAAAGAGGAAAAAAAATGAAAGATATGGTGATTAATAACATTCTAAATTGTAAGCTTCTAGTGAGTTGGAAACCTGGCAATTTTCCAATATTTTATTCTTTGTTCCAAATTGTCTCCTGTTACATTTTAAGAAAGATTTATTCTGTGAACACATGGTAAATTAATATGTACTGTACAATCAGCCAATATTACAAGAGGGTTGTTTAATAAACAACCCAGGCACGTTTATTAAACTGTATCTCTGCTTCCCTTTCTGACTTCTCTGTTGACCTACCCATGTCACTGTTGAGATAGAAGCTGAAATATTTCCTTTAGAAGGATAATCTCTTTAGAAGCAGAGTCTAAATTTTTCAGATGTCTTTTTATGTATAGGCAATCCTTTCCTCATCATTCCAATTTTCCCTGTTTTGAAGACATGTGAGGCAAGAAATTAATATGGCCTGAGAAAAGAAATCAATAAGTTCATAGTAAGCATACGTTTTTCTGTGAGGACCTTGGTATGCAAGGAGGTCGACAGAGGTTTATCTTTTGCTCTTCCTGCCTTCGTCTTCCAAGAGAATCCCATCATTTCTGCTATCATAGTTCTTGCCAGTCAAGTCTCTAAAGTTTGTTTCACCAGTCACAAATGTTCGAATATATATTTGTGCATAACTGTTCCTGGATAGATATGAATACATGCAGTCAATAGCAGATATCAGTTATATGTTTAGTTGTACAGTGTACACATTTATATACATACCTACACATGTCCACATTTAATATGTGTTTTGGGATTCTGATACATGGAGGATTAAAAGTAGAAGAGAAGACTAGTGAATAGCACAAGAGGGCAGGGATAAGATAAAAAGGAAGATTGAACTGGTGAACCAAATATTAGTAGAAATTACAACTAGAAAATTAACAGGAATGAAACTTGGATGAGAAGCCAAGTTAAAGGTCCAAAAGTGGAAGTGTGAGATTGATGTGGAAGTAATATGAATTATGGTGGAGTCATGGTGAGCAGAGATGTTTACTCCGGAAAAAGAAGTGGTCCTGAACCAGAAGGATCTCAGTAAACATGGTCATGAAACCAGTGCATGGATCAAATTATGGTATTTCTTATATTCAGGTGATAGGGGCTGGGGGATTTTGTTGAAGGCAAGGAAGGAGATAAAGGATGGAGTTACAGCCATGTAATGGACAGGTACCCTAATTCCTCTCTCCTTAAAGTATGTTAGATTGAGACTCTGGGTATAGAGTGCCCAAAATAAAGTGTCCCTATGAAGGTTTCCTAACATTTATTATTCTTCTACATAAGAACTTAAGTCAAAGTTAATATTCTGCTCATTTTCAAGTGTTTTTGAGTTATCTCCATTGCAAGACAAAAGGGAATATTAGAAAATCTATTCTGACCAAAGAACTATCACCTCCCCCCATTCCTTGCCATGATGTTAGATATTTCCCTTATTAAAAATTGGAGGGTTGCTTTTTTTAGGATAAGGCAATTTATCCCCCTTTAAAAATTTAAATAAAAAGATGCTTTATTTTATATTTCTCAAAGGAAAGACTCTAGTAGGTATAAATTTCTTCAGCTTCTCCCTTATTTATTTATATCTCTTCAAACTGTGCCTTAGAATAAATTTGAGGCTCACCTGTCCACCTGTGCTCTTGATCTCACCCACTTTTGTTTTTGCCAAAAACTTTTTCCATTAATTCTTTTTTTTTCTTCTTATACCTTCAACTTAATTTCTTCATTGAATTTACTCCTAGCTATATCCCTCCCAATATCTTTTCTTTTACAATCCTGTTTCAAGTTAAAGTTGCTCTACCATTTAAAAGCTGTATGACCCTGGGCCAGTTATTTACCCTTACTAGGGCCCATCTGAGAATTGGGGATTAAGATAATATCATAGAAGGTGCAATGTAAGTTCTAGCTGTGACTGCTACTGTCCAGAGGCAATTTCATCCTTGCCTGTGGCTCCTTCTGCCCTTTCTGTATTCTAAAGATTGTCAAATAAGAATCTTATGCTAAGTCTTTTTTCCTGAGCTCCAGGCCCTTATGATTAAATTTTTATTAGCTATCTCTTTCTCGATTTACAATGACCTCAAAGTAACATGAACAAATTTGAACACATGAGCTAGTATTAGTTACTTTATGTATGGCAATATCCCCAATTTTCCCTCCTCCATCCTTGGTGCCAAATCTGCCTTCCAAACTATCATTAATTTATGAACTCAAAAGAGAACCTAAAAACTTCTCATGTCCATCTACTTATCATCTCAATTTTAATTGCCTTAATATAGGCACCCTCCATTTATTTCAGGAATGATTTCCAAGTTGTCATCACTTTCTTACTAGTTTCCTGGACTCTTGCCTCATACCTCTCCAACCCATCCATAACAGAGATTGCAGTGAAATTTTTCTAAAGGGGAAATCTGATGATTGCACTGCTTTTCCTCAGAATTTTCCAATAATATTTTTCATTCACAAAATACCAACTTTCCATGCCACAGTAAATCCTTCTAAGCTAGCTCCTTCCTATCTTTCCAGATAATCTTCTGCTAGTCACCACCCCTCCCTATCCTTTATGCTCAAACAATACATGCAGCCTCCACACATGCTGTTCCTTCCCTCTAGACTTCTTATTCTCTGCATATACCTGGCAAACACACATCTTTGGGGTTTCAGATCAAGCATTCTTTCCTCTGTGAATCCTTCCATGATTCTTCCAGCTATCAGCCTTAGGGGCTCTATCTTCTATTCTCCCAGTACATCTCTATTTATTGAATTATACTTATTTGTTTACACACTCATTTATAATTTTTGAGGGTTGTTACACTGTATTTTCCTATAAATGGTTGACACATAGTAGATTCCTAATATTTTTTGAGTGAATGATATGCAAATGTATGAATGCAGAGATTAGAATCTATGACAGCATTATCAATTATAGTATGAATACAATCTCTGAGCAATAGAATAAAATAAGTGACTTTTGAGGAGGAGGAGGAAGGAAAGGCCTCTTTGAGGACAGAGTTGGCTAGGGTACTGCTGTCAGGGTTTCTGGGGCCTGGGCAGGGCCTAGGTAAGTGAAGAAAGAGAAGCGGTAGGATAGGAAATAGCTTAGGCCGAGAGCCCCAGGACAAGAGAAGCTTTAAAAGAAAGCAAGAACACAGAGTTAGATTGGAGGCCCAGAATCAACACCTCATCTTTTGTCAGATCTAGTGAAAGAGTTGCTGGTTTCCCTTTCTTTTTTTGCATTTTCTATGTATTAATAAATTGACCAAGCATCCTAGTTTGGCCAGGTTTTTCCAGGGTTTAGTACTGAATGTCCTGACTTCTGGGAAATGCCTCAGGTCTGGGCAAACTGGAACAGTTGGTCATCCTATTTACAAACTACTGTATCATGAAACATAACATATTTTGCAAATTAAGAGCATATTAATTTAGTTTAGTACTTGCCCATGTTCATCCAACTTATTACTGTCCAACATCTCCTACCTGGCAAGCACATTTAGCTTCTTAGGACTCAAAGATGAATTTGATGTTGCCCTTTCCTTCAAGGAAAGTGTGATACTTCAAAATAATTTATACTTCAAATTGTTTTTTTTTATAAAGCTACATGGACTCAGGCTGGAAAAATCACACCATTGGGTAACCTCTGATATAGACTCAGCAAATTGCTGAAGAACTAAAGACTGATTTCAGTGAAAGGGTATGTGCAAATGCTTGGTCGTTTTTAGACTGTACTTAAGTGAGATGAGGATGCAGAAATTGAAAGAAAGATCTTAAATATGGAGGAAAAATATACTATGGAGAAACATACTGGGAAAGATGGAAGAAGGAAGAAAGCTTCTTTTCCCTCATACTGTATGTTATCAGGTTTCCTCAGGACCCAGAAACCCATGCCTCTGAACCAGAAGAAAGAAAAATAAATAAGTTCTTGTCACATGCAGCTAAACCTCCATTGGTATTTTTTGGTAATTAACACTAATAAATTTGGTCCCTTTGAAAGCATGTTAATACATTTATTGTACAAGATTGTTAAATTAATTCTAGTTTTATTTTGGCTTAAAATAAACTCTTACTAATTGGCAACAATCGTATTTTAGGTCCATTTTATTTCCTAAGTTATCTGAAATTTGGTAAAATATACTTACTACTCAATTTACCACATAGTTAAAAAGACCTCCAGAGGAAAGTTCCAAAAAGGCCTCTGCATAAAAATGCTATTTTTTTCCCTCTCTGGCTCAGTCTTTAACAGTTACAATCCCACCCTAGTTTTGTTTACTGAGTTAAGTGCTCCCATAATAGTTTTACCACTGATACTTTTCTCTGAGAAACTAGTATATTTTATATATTACTGAAATGTTTAACTTGATTAATAGCAGAACTGCTTATTTATAAAAGGAACTTCAATCAATGCTTTATTCTGAGTATACAGTACGTATATAAACATTAGGTTCAGATTAAATTTGCAGTTGTGGCCTTGAAGAGAAACATATGATAGGCCAACTTAGCTACTTGACCATATTTTGCTGACTGTAATAAAAGATTTAAATAAAATTATCCAACTCACATTGATTCCTATCAGTCTTGTGTCATTTTGATTTAAGATAAAGACATACACACACACACACAAATTGGCAAGAGAACCAAATATAGACAAATCATAAAGCACAGCAGCTTAGGATTATTTGGTTATAAATGCATTAAACAATGGAAACATGTTTAAATATATTCTAAAGTAATAAAGAGCATTATGCAATTTTATATAGATATTGTGTTCAGCAGTGGTTATCTGATGGTGATATGCAAACATATTTGAAGTGTGTGATGTAGTGGAAAATTAGCCTGCAAATCAGGATCCTAGGTACTATTCTGGGAACTGACAGTAAAAGATAGTGGGCACATCACTTAGCTTATCTCTGCCAGGTTTCTTTCAGGAAACATAGATGTGGGTTTCCCCAACAGTGATCTTTGAAATATTCTTCTAGAATATTTTAACAAGTATGGAACTGAATTTGGGAAATACTCAATTTTATATCCTTGTCTTGAAAATTCACAGAACATATTTGTAAATTAAAGACTCGAAATAAATTAAGGCTCTAATTTAACTTTCAGTGGTACATTGTATTTAACAAGGTTAACTGAATATGGAAACATTTTTCCTGCTATTTTTAGGAACATCTGTGAGCTAGGTGACTTCCAAAGTCTTTCTCATTTTTGAAAGTCCATGATTATATTTTATAAATAGAATACTAGTTAAAAACAAGATCCCTTTCAACCTTATCCAAATTAGTGAGCAATGACAGATATAAAAATGATTTCAAGGTATTTTGCTTTTATCAGGCACTATGGTTACAGAAAGTGTGGACTACTTATTACATTTCTAAATTGTATTTTTCTAAGCATTATACTGAAATGCCAATATACCTTTACTACACCATCATTGGGGTTAAGAGTCAGTGTTTAGGGTTTTCTGGGTGAGAGGAGGAAGGCAGTCTGAAGTAAAATATCAGATTAATTCCTGTTGACAAGCTCCTTCTTTAGGAACATTTCAGCAGATTTTGAAATTGGCTAAATGGTCATCCCATAGATATGTCTAAGTATGACATGTGGGAGAAGGACACGTAAGGATACTGAGCATCCCCAAGTATATTTACTAAAGTCTATTTTCCTATTATTTGGAAAGGATAGAGCATACAGTCAGTCTTGCTTTGAGAATTTTGAGTTGATGAATTTCTGCAGAAATTATAACCATTTGCAGTAAAAAATCTTTAATTACAAATAATGGAAAATATTGCTTTTCTGTTTGTCTTTAGTAATCACATGCTTTTTTCCAGATAAGAGAGTGAAATGACTTCTTCCCAAGCCAGTTCTACCCCCTCTTCCCATGGAAATTATAATCAGAATATAAAAATAAGGAAAGCATTGATCAACTCAGAAACTAGAGAGGTCTATTACTGAAGACCTATCAGAAATTTCCAAGTCTTTTTTATGTCTAAACAGATGGGACAAGTTTAAGGGAAGCTGGAAGGAAACATTTGTCACTTTTTCCAAATTTTCACAGGTTGAAGGTAATTCTGGGAAAACCCTACTAATATGTGTTATATGAAATGGTGGGACACTACAAGGGAAAAGCAAAAGTGGGTGAGATTATGAAGACTAAAAGAAAACATTTGGCAGGCTAGTTAGTTTTGAATTTGTGTGACCTAGCCAGAGTCACTGACTAGGCTTATTTTTGTCACAGGACAGCACCCCAAATGCTCCACTTTATAGGAGCAAAACTCCATGTGACAACTTCTTTGATACTAGCCCTGTCTTCATTCTCCAAATGGGATCTTTGATATTACACAGTGAACTCCACTGACTCAATTTCCTTTTCCCATTTTGCAAACCTAAAGATTTCAAGAAGGAACCTACACCAGAGTGTGACAGGCTTCATCTCATCTTCCACTTGATTATAAATCAGTAGTCTCAACTACAGTGAGAGTAAGGGTGAGCAAACAGAGAAAAAAAATCATATGATTAAATTTATTCTGCATTGAAAAAGACAGAGAACTGGCAGATGAACGCTGATAGCTAGGCCTGATATTCTCAGTGAACAAAAAGCAACTCTTGCAGAATATAAACAATAGCTAATCCTGGCCACCTGGAAGCTGTAGTGGACAAGACAATGACAAGGCCACTCCATGACTCTGACTGAAACAAGACAGGAAAAAGGATACTGGCAACTACAAAAATAACTACTACTTCTTTATCAATGACAGCTCTAGCTCTGCTTTAATCCTCTCTTCTGCTAGATAAAAATCGCTAAGACACCTAGTCACTGAATCTCCCGTTTCCTGATAGCATTCAATCCAAAATGGCCTCCACTTCCTTAAACTCCAGCTGAAATTAGGTAGTTCAAGCCCAGATACTATAATAAGCCTCTGCCAAGCACTTCTTCCCCCAGATGCCCAACATGTCTGCAGCAAGCTACATAAATATAACGTGTATCTTCCCAGAAGTCGTGGCTGTTGGGATTTGACACTAGCTTGAATCATCAGAGGATGCCATTCCTTATAAATTGGTTGGACTGAAAACAAAACAAAATGAAATGAAATAAAAACAAGAGCAAAACAACAACAAAATATCAAGAAGAGATAAAATTTCAGATTCTTTTTGAAAAAATAGATTCAAGAGATGCAGTAACTCTGAAACTTGAGCAATTACTTAGGTAAAGGGGATATTTGAGCCAAAGGAAGATCACATGAAAACAAGAAGCATAACTGATAAATTTACAAGTATAAAGAAGTCAATGACCACTAGATTGAAGACTGCATAAAACTGGTCAAGTAAAAGAGAGGACAGCAGAAATGAGAGTGGACTTGCTATACTAGGGCTCCCAGTGGGTGGGTGAGTAGAGATTGAATACATCTCACGTTCCTCTTGTTGCACCATGGGCCTTGCCAAACTAGGGCTGCACCCACCTGGAGGAAGATGAAAATTTTTATTCCACTAAAGAGCCATCTGTCCAGAATGCTGTGTCTACTCAGAGGAAGCAAGGTCTTTTTCTCTTTCTCATAAATGTCAAAATAGGCTAGCATCAGACCTGCAGAAAAGTACTGTATATTTCAAATGAAGTCTTTCTTAGTCCAGGTTAATGGTTCCCACCCAATGGGCCAAAGCACATGCAGGTGTATGAAAACTCATTTGCTCAGTCTTTGAGCATTCCATTGAGAGAAGCCAATCCTTCCCAGCTGTGAGCAGTCATATCCATTTACCCCCATTTGCCATAGATTTTCTAAGCCGGCCCTGACATGAAAAAGATTTGTAAGCACTGGCCTGGATCAATTCACTGGTTCAATCAACAAGTATTTATCAAGTTCCCATGGTCTGCCAAGTTCTAGAGAACAGCTAAACAAAAGACATAAGGGCCCAGCATGGATCCTACGTTCCTCTACATTACAATATCTTTTCCAATACCCTCCTAATTTTATTCTCTCTCCTGCTACCAAACAATTATTCACATCCCCCTTATTTTTTTTTAATCCACAGAATCACTAAGTTTCAGAGGTCTTAATCATTAGCTTGAGAGAGAATAATAATAACAATACTCAGTGTGGATGCATGTGTGTGAGTGAATATGTGTTGCATGTGTGTGTGTTGAATGAGATAAAAATTTATTACTGAAAAGATAAATGAATCAGTGTAGGTCTCATAAGTGCAATCCAGACTGTTCTGATTGAGTATTAATCATCTTTAGTAAGTTTCACACAGCTCTGTCAGCTTGATTCAAGTTGAAAACAGTCAGTTCTCCTGCTGGGGCCACTGCAGAAATCAACCAAGGCTTAAATCTTTCTAATAGTTCCTCTTATCCTTTCCTTTTCTCTTACTTTGTAAGTGCATGCCTAACATTTTCAGACGTATTTTTTTTTCTAGCAAACCTAACCATTTTTACTTTGGATTATTTTCTTCAAGTTATTTTATAATTTCTGCACAGAATTGAAATATTCCTTCTTTGGGGTTCAGGTTCAATTCTTTGAGGGGGTTGGTGAGAGAAAACAAACAAACAAAAACAATAAAAATAAAACAAAAAAAAACAAAAAGCCAATAGTGACTTCACAACTAACTCTGATCTCCACCATTATCCTTCCACCTGGTCATCTTCACAAGCTGGTTTTCTAGCTAATTTGTTATTCAAGTCCATGACAACATAGGACCTATGTGAAAACATTCAGAATATTATCTTCTATCTTTTCTCTTGACTTTTAGGCAGTTTCATGAAGTTCTGAATATGGACTCTTTTTACTTAATAGCCTTCCTTTTAGATCCTTAAAGAGCTCAACAATAGGAGAAAAACTTCTAAAACTGTGATGGTGAACCAGTTATAGTTCATGGCAACAAGCAAACAAGAGAAACTCTGGATAGCTTAAACAAAAAGGAAATGAATAGAAACAACCCAAGTGTCCATCAACCAATGAATGGATAAACAAAATGTGGTATATACATGCAATGGAATACTATGCTGCAGTAAGAAGAAATGAAATTGGGATACATATGATAATATAGATGGAACTTGAAGATATTATGCTAAGTGAAAATAAGCCAGACACAAAAGGACAAATATCGCATGGTCTCACTAATAAAAACTAAATATGAAGAATAAATTAAAAAAAAATAGAAGCTAGAGTATAGGTTATTAGGAGATAAGAGGAGGGCTGTGGAGTACAGATGTTTAATGTATGCAGAAGTTTTAATTTAACTTCCCACAAATATGTAAATATGTGGAAGTCGATAGAGTTCATGGTAACACATTAGAGTGAGTAGCAGCTGGTTTATAAATGAGATTGTGGCTGAAAAGGGTAGTCTAGGGATGTAAATGTTAATTGAAAGAAAGCTAGAGGATAATCTAGAGACTGAATAATACAGTGAACCCAGAGGTGGATGAGAATTGTGGTTAATAGTACAAATGCAAGAATGTCCTTCTGTGAACTAGAATGGATATATGTCATTATTGCAGAGTGGTGGGAATGTGAAGAAGCATGGGAAAAATACAATTGGTGTAACCTATGGACTATAGTTAACAGCAATACTGTAATATCCTTGCATCAATGCAAAAGATGTACTGTGTTAATAATAGGAGGGTGTGGGAAAAAAACGCCAAATGTATGCTATGGACCATAGTAAGTGGCAAGAATCTGATGATATTATCTCAGAATCTGTAGCAAATGTTCCACAATGGTGTGATGTGTTGGTGAAGGGGTGTTGTAAGGGAATTCTACACATGTGCATGATGGTTTTGTAAGTTCTCAATTTCTGTATTAAAAATATATTTTTAAAAATCTACAAAGAAAAGAAAAAGGAAATGAATGAATTGTAAGGATATTGAAGAGCTCACAGAATTGACAAAGCTTAGAAAATTGACCTGATATGGGGGAAGGGCTTTCTGTTCCCCACTTAAATTTCCACAGTTGGATGTAGGGCTCTGCTGTTCCCTTTTTTGGGATGTCCCAAAATAGAAGGTATCTTAGTTTGCCAGGCAGCTATGAAAAATACCACATAATGGTTGGCTTAATAACAGAAATTTATTGTCTCCTGGTTTTGAATGCTCAAAGTCCAACATTAAGGCATCAGCAAGACTATACTTTCTCCCCAGTCTGTAGTTTTCTCGTGCTGGCTTGCTGCAATTCTTAGGAGCTCCTTGGATTTTATGTCTGCTTCCTATCGCATGGCCCTCTGACTCTCCTTGCATCTGCTCATTCAGCTTCCACTGACCTCTGGTTTCTCCTGTGGCCTTCTCTGACATCTGGCTTTTGGTTTCTTCTCTTTATAAAACCTCCAGTAATATGGAGTAAAACAAACACCGATACAGTTGACCACAACTTAATTAATAATAACATTTTCAAAACATTCTATTAAAAATAAGTTCACACCCACCAGAACGTGGATTATAATTAAGAACATATCTTTGTTGGGGTAAATTCAATCTACCACAGATAGTATGTGCTAAAACAGAAAGGTTTTAGCAAATCTTGATCTGCATTCATTATTTCAATGGTACTCTGTTCATTCTATTGCACTCTCTGTGTTTGAGCTAATTTTCATGGGCTGCTATATTATCGTTCCATTTTGCTGTTTATCCTGTCATATCATATATATCTAGCACAGTGCTGACATATAATAGATGTTGGGTAAATATGAGTTTCTCTTTTTTTACATTTTCTGTTGAAGTTCACCTTTTTCCCAAGGTTTCACTCTCCTATCTGATCTGACCAAATGTTTTCCCCCAATTCATTCTGTCCATAATATAGGCTGACATTATTTCCAATTCTGGGCTTCGTAATATTTGCAACTTAAAGATAATACACAACTTCAACTACAGTTTGAAAATATTAATGGCCAAATGATTACATTTTCACACAAATATTTCAGGCCCACTCTTGGGATAAGCTGTTCAAAGGCATATTTCTCATTTTTAGGTGTGATATTATTCTAGTTGTTTTTTTTTTTTCCATCAACGTGGAAAGTCCCAAATACTTAGATCCATTCTTTCTTCCTCACATGCATCTCTTCATTTATCCACGTGTTCAGACTTTATACTAGAAAAGAAGGGAAGGGACAGAGGTAGTCTATTGCTAAGTTTTCAAACTTTTTTCCTAAGGACCCTTGAGAATCAGGGCTCAAAATCATGTAGATGTTGTTCCTTTTAAAGTTAAAAGAAGATACAGTTACCCCACATGGTAATTAAATCATAATAAATCTAAGACAAATAACATGATGGGCATTAGCCAGAGACCAGAGAGTAAGATTGGAGAATTTGAGGATTAGCCAATTGCTTCCTAATGTCAAACCAAGATCCAGTAGAAATAATCATTCTGGCATCTGACAGAGGAAGTCAAAGGTCAGGATTCAAAGCAGCCATAGTCTGATTTTCCAACTTCATTGAGCAGGTGCTTAATAAGCCATGATTATTTGTTATGTTTAAAGAGCTCAGACCAAAGTAAGATGTGGAGTCACAAAAGGGAATGGTTCCCAGCTCTATTATTCCAGTGAGAACACTGTAACCTTTTTGTTAACAACAATTATGCTGAGGTCATTACTTTGTCAGAGCTTATTCTTTTGCCTGAAAAGAATATGGATTACAAACATATTAGATTACATGGAACTGCTAAAGTCATTGATGAATCTTCAGTGATTACAAAGGTGGAGAAAGAGTTTAAGGTCAGCAAAAAGAGCCCTGAATTACTGGGTGGTTTGATAAAAATGTGTTTCACTTTGGCTTCTAAGTGAAAAGAATATGTAAAACTGGAGAAAATTTCACACAATGAGGCAGCCTTACCTATAGAAAGAGAAGGAGGGGAAAGGGAGGAGATCTTTTCAGAGAACATGTAATTAATTTTGGCTCTAAGAAGTTTGTATTAATTAGAACTTCTTTCAGAATAACAATCATAACATCAAGGATTTAAAATATTGGTCAGTAGTCGTGTTTCCATTTTTTTCCCTTAGAAGTTGCTTCAGGCAACAAATTTAACAAAATCAACAAATAAGAGAAGGGGCTTTGGAATCAGACCGACCACCTGAGTTTGAATACCAGGAACCCCATTTACTGGGCCTTAGACTGGGGTTATGGCTTCTAGGGAGGAAGACCACAGAGGTAAAGTGCTATTAACATCACATCATATCAAGGTTACATGTTACCAATATGATTTATGACTGTTGATGCTGACCTTGATCATCTGGCTAAGGTAGAATTTGTAAGTTACTCTTATGAATTGTAAAGTTACTCTTTTTCTCCTCTTTCCATACTGTGCTTTTTGGGAGGATTTTTGACAAGTCAAAATAAGGTTTGCAATTAAATGAGAGCTGCAAGAGAGAGGAATGGATGCTGAGTGGCTAATGGCCAAGGAGAAAAATAGACTAATGATGACTGCAGTGCAAAAATGGCACGACTACATTTGGAAAGGAAGGGAGGCCTCTATCCCTCAGGAAAAAGGAAGGAAGTAACAACAGGTAGAGACATTGAAATATTGAATAGGTGATGCAGGGAAAGATTAACGACTTCATGGATAATGGTCTCCTTCTTAAGAGAGTAGAGTTCAATTAAAAAATATTTATTGAGATTTACTATATACTTTCTATATACTGTATATACTCTGAAGAATCCAAATTTAGCAAAATTTAGTTTCTGTCTTAAAGATTTTTACCACTTAAAAAGAGGGATATCATATGAATAAGGTAGAAAAATAAATATAACAATGAAGTTATGTTTTTAAAGAGCAGTAGAAAAATATCATTCACATGCATCTGAAGTTCAGGAAGGTTTCCAAGGATCCGTTGGTACTTGAGAAAAAAAAAAACACTAACCACAAAAACTGACATGGTAGCATGAACTAGAAATAATTGTCAAAATAGTTCTCAAATTTGCAGGTTCTGAAATGCCATTTGTCACTGACCCAGAGTTGATTGGACTTGGGGATAGAATTTAGGCCAAGAAAAATCATATAAATATGAACCAGAGTGAAAGGCATAAATTATGTGGAGAATTAGAACTGTCAGACAAGCTCTAGGAGGAAAAATTACATGAAAAAAGTATTAAAAGATTGGTGAACCTTGAATCAGAGAACGGGGTATTGGTTATTTACATGTTCAATGTGTAAAGGCTTTACCCTGGCAAGCTTCAGTTCCATGTGTTTAAAGTGGGAATAGAAACTAGTCCTACATGATAGGGTCAAATGAATAAGGCATGCTTAAGATAGAATCTGGAACATATAAACTCCCAACAATTGTTGTTATTCCTATGACCATAATTATTTGTTTAGCCATCATTTTCCCTCCCACCATAGAGTCCTTCAAGAGGACAGTCTTATCATATCCATTTATGCCCCCCTCATATCTACCAGAGCTTGTCAACAAGAAGAAGCCCAATAAATGAACTTATTCCACATAAATAAAGAGGAGTTGATTGGGACAAGAAGCAAGAAGTGGAAGCAATTTAGAGGTTGATAGAAACAATGTGCCTTTAACCTAATTGGTTCTATTAAGAAAAGGAAAAAGGAAAAATACTTATCCATTTGAAATAATGTTCTATTAAAAACCATTTTAACGTGCATGTATATATGTATATATATATATACACACATGAAAAAATAAATACACAAGAAAGCTATCATTTCCTTTGCAACAGTACTGTGTCCTGTTCTTGATTTAATGGGAAGAATTAAAGACAACCACCAGGGAGAGAGCTTTGAGTATGCCTGTAGTTTGGAGGCTTGGTTACTATTTATGAGTGGCAAAATGGAGGAGAAGGTGTCATAAACTTAAACTAGGGAGGTCCAGTACTAACCTGGTCACAGGATTGTCTCTATGGACTGAGTTAAGCCCCTTAACAACTTCTCTGTTTTATTCTATCCATCTGTTTTGCCAGTCTATTGGGAGGATTATTTAGTTAATGTTGAAGACTATATTTATCAGTTCCACAAAATGTCTGTTATTTAATGATGAGAGAACTCAAAACGACACAGTGGGAGTATCACTGGGGTTAGTAACAGCATTATTGTCAGTTGAGTCCTTCAGAGACCCACAGGACAAAATATGATATGCAGTTCTCAGAGCATTTGGAATTGTGTTTCAGTAATTTCTACCTCTTACTCCCCAAGTCAATTGGGTTTTCTACTTTGTGAGCTTGATGAGCAATTTATTTTTTATAATGTTTGAATGTTTAAATGGTCTCAACACTGTCCTGGAAATTGTTTCTCTAAACAGAAATAACAGTAACAAATACACTATAAGGTGATAACCCATCTTTCTACATATCTGTTTAAGTGAATGCTTTACTATAACTCTGTATGCAAGATCTTTCTCTCTTCTTTTAGCGAAAGAGACAGTCTAATTTTTAGTAACTTGACCTTAAACTACAGATTAGGAAGTCCCCTGTATATCACCTATAAAGTGCAATTGTTCTACAAAATATAGAATACAGAGAAACTCAGAATTTATATAATAACCTATGCCGAATATTTCAAGGAGAAAAGAATCTCCTTTGTGAATCTAGGTTTATAAAAGTCTATATTTTCATATCTCCATAATAGATATAATTCTGACTCAGTACATTTAATATTCCTTTGATTTCTCATTCTAGAATACTGTCAGCTCCTTATGAAGTCAAACAAAATTTGAATGTTCTACTTAAAAACAGATCCCTAGAGAAAAAAACGAGCCAATAAATTCTTAATCAGCACATGATATCTCAGTCTTACAATAAGGCTGGGTAAGTAAAATCCCCTTTAAAATGAAAACTCCATATGAGGTAAATCAGTTCTTTCAGGTCAGTAGGGTACCATTTGGTAAATTACCTCCATTCCCTCCTACCATGAGAGAACAATATTATCACACATATGTGGTCTAGGAATGGTCACCAAACACTGAACTCTTTTGAATTGCTCCAAGGATCATGCCCAGTTTGAACAAGACTGAAAATATTATTAATGGATAATTTAGACACTAGGCCTAAGGCTAGAGTCATGCTGTTACTTGGTCAGGATATTGGCACTTTCCCTTCTTTAATTTATGTTTGCACAACAGTGACATGAGCTAAGCCTGAATATCCTTTGAGAAATCTGGCCCAAATCCCTCTTTGTGTGGGTTTAATTTGCACCCTTCATAGTATTTCTGTTTATTATAGTTTTTTCCATACCAGGTTAGAATGGAATTTCAGAAATGATTGAAAGGAGTTCTATTTTCATAATCATGCACCAGCAACCTGAATGTGGCTCTCTTTGTGGTAATCCTGTAGTTAACCTTACTTGAAAATTAAAATGTTCATTTGTTAACGTTTACTGAAAATTATCATGTCTATAGAGTATGTGTTTGGCATGACTTCAGAGCATGGTTCCAGTAATATCTACTTAGCTGCATATTAATGTGGTGGCTCTATTTCATGTCACAATCATAAACAGAGCTGGAGTATCAGATACTTTTCAATGTGGAAGAGGTTGTTGGTAACAGAGATGACAAGGAAGGACCAGCAGGGGCCCCAAAAGTAGGTTTGTAGAAGGAGGAAGTTAAGAGAGAGATACACTGATCTAACTGTTTAACATTTTCTGCTTTTTCCCCTGAACTTTTAGAGAGTCTTGCAGTAGGTAAGAGTCTAGTACTTTCAATTGTCAGTCATTCTCGGCAAAATCAGAAAGTTTGTCCAAAGTTCGCCAATGTAAATGTCACAATTGACCATCCTCCATTTCTGCTCACCATCTTCTAAAATCAGCTCAGTTCTCTTTCCTACCTCTTCTTGCTCTTACGATGCAGGTCTTGCCTCTTGACCCTGCTGACTCAGAAAAACGCTGCTATGGATTTTAGCACAATTCTGAGATCTGGGTCTTCCTTCCCTCACATGTCAGTGGCTTGGAATGGCCTTCATGCCAAGATTGGCTAAGAAAATTAACATTAATTTTAATCAGGGTTTTTTGTGGCTGTTTTTCTTGGTAAATTTTATGTTTTAATATTGTTCTTCAAAATTCAAGCTAAGACTGTGGTAGGTGATATGTACACTTTTGAAATAATGGTTATATTAAAAACCTGCCCATCTCATACTCTACTTCTCATATCCTTCTTATATGAAAACCAACCCTCTATGTATTTTACATGCCACATGGCCCCTCTCCCATACAGCCTTTCAGGAGTGAATCAGGGGTGGCACCTGAATCAGGTTTGTCCAATCAAATTAACCCATTAGGGAATTAGGATTTGTGGTAGATTGAATTATATACCCCAATGTAGACATAATCTTAATTTGCATACTTGAGGTTGTGAGCCCATTGTGAAAAGGACCTCTTGAAGATATTTTTAGTAAAGGTGTGGCCAGCTGAAGCAAGGTGGGCTTTAAACTGGGTTATTGGAGGCGTTTAAAGAGAAGAAATCAGAAGCCGGGATCATAGAATGCCACAGGGAGAAACAGGAAATCAGTGGGAACCCGGAAGCAAAAGGGAAAGTCATTGCTATGTGATGGGAAAGCCAAGGAACCCCAGCGATCACCATTGGCAAATCAGCACCAGAATGCCAACAATCTGGGGAGGAAGCAAGCCTTCTAGCCTCCGGAACCATGAAACAATGAATTCCCATTGTTTAAGCCAATCCATGTGGTATTTGTCATAGCAGCCTGTCAAACTAAGACAGGATTTGAGGGGAATAGAATCAATTAGTCGTGGGAAGCATAACTGAAAAGCATGAAAATCATTTAATAAAGGAAGCATTTCTTAATGTGCACTTGTAAGTAGATGACTGAAGAGAAGTCAATCTATAAAAAGAAAAAGAAAATAAGGCAAGCGTATTGAGGAAGATAAAATTAAGAGTCTCTCTTGTGAAATCAGGGAATAGATAGAATAAGTTCCTTGATTGCTTTTCATGTCTTTTGAGACCTGGTTTTCATCTTGTATGTGGATTTTACAAAATATCTATGTATAAAGTTTCCTTTCTGTGCCTTCCTCTCCATATAATTTTGTCTTTCTAGTGCTCTTTTACAATTCCTTATTTTCTCTCCATCCATCTGTTCACTCTTTTGGCCTGAATCTCTCTCTTTGCATTGTTTCTCCTTGTTTTTCTCTCTTCTCCTTCACTCTCACTCTTTCAGGCTTAATCTCTTTTTAAATATATTTTTATTGCAGAAATTGTGAACTTACAAAACAATCATGCACATGTGTAGAATTACCATACAACAACCCTTCACTAACATACCACACTATTGTGGAACATTTGTTACAAATTATGGGGCTTGATCTCTTTTTTCTCTCTCTTACTTTCTCTTACTCTCACTCTTTCATAGGTTTTCTCCCAATTCTCTCTCACTTCCGGCTACCCTTGCTCTCTTTTTCTCTGTCCTTCTCTCTCTAGCTCTCTCTTTCCCATCTCTCTTCAAACTTGACTATCCCTAGCTAGACCTTTTTCCTTGCAATTAAATAGGATGATTAAGATGGTAAGCACCTTGGCAAGATCAGAGAGCAATCCAAGTTTATTTATAAGTGAATGTGTAGGTTTGAGGGCATTTCCTCTCTGCTCTTCAAATCAGACCACTTTCTTTAAATATATGTATGAGCAACATTTGTGGTAACAGCTCCTAAAATGTCAATTATTAAAGGCTCTGGTGGCTTATTTTTTGAAAAAATAGTGTGAACTGTTAGCAGAGCTATGATCTATTTTCAGACATGTGAATGGAAATTGTGAACTCTGAGAAGTCTAGTGGTTTTATTGCTAAATTATTTGTATACTGTTAAATGATATACTGATGGGGGCCCCAGTTCCTTGAACAGTATCACCCTTGATATTTCCAACTCTCCCAGCCTTTTCACAGCTACTTCCTCTGAAATCATTGAGTAGAAGGGAGGTATAAAATATAGAAATTTAGAATGTAATCTTCCATTTGGGAATTTGCTGAATAGAAAGGAGTGTGGCCTCCTTAAGCTACTTTAAAGTCTGAGTTAATATAACAGAAATAAAACCTAGCTTTCTGGATAGAGCTGGAATTTCACATGTGGTCATTATAATGAGTAACAATTATCACCTACCTAAAAAGGTAATCAGTTTAAATATCCTCAGATTATTTCCTTATCTTAAGCCAAATTAAGCAGGCAGTTGGGTTGTCTCTCTGGATGGATTATACATTATTTTAAAAAGCATGCCTCAGGGAGTAGGTGTAACTCAGCGGTTAAGTGCCTGTTTCCCAAGTACAAGGTCCCGGGTTCAATCCCTGGTATCTCCTAAAAATAAATAAATAAAAAGCATGCTTTAATTTGAAGGAGAGTTTATAATGTACTTATTAAACTATAAGAAAAGCAACCTTTGTAACCAACTCAAGAACTAGGATACTCAAATATAATTGAAGCCCCGTTTGTGCCCCTGGTATCAATTTTACATTTTCCTTTTCAATTCTTTTTCTTCTTTCGTCTACTTCCCCTCAACCTCACGTCCCAAACTTCTCAGGCTAAAATGGCAGTACAAGGGAGAATATAAATAATCCCAGTAGTCATCCCTGCTCTGTTCTCTTACAGGTAAATCTTTCAGTGTTTCACTATTAAGTATGATGTTTACTTATTGATGCCCTTTAACAGATTGAGAAAGATCCCTTATAGTCCTAGTTTGCTGAAAGTTTTTGTAAAGAATGAGCATTTAATTTTGTCAAATGATTTTTTCTACCTTTATTGAATGACTATATGACCTTTCCTTTATTCAGCTAATGTGGTGAATTACATTGATTTTTATTTTGAAGTGTGGAATCAACCTTGCACTCCTGGAATGATGTGCACTTGGTCATGATGTGTCATCCTTTTTTTTTTTTTTTTTT
>JAQZBX010041232.1:0-22424 GCA_029593785.1 Cabassous unicinctus
GGGACATGACTCCTGGGGTTGGTCTTCCTTGGCACAGAGGGATTACTACCAAGCACTGGTTGGTGATATAACTGGAAAAAGACCTTGAATAAAAGGGGGAAAAGGTAAACACAAATGAGTTTATGTGGTTAAGAGACTTCAAAGTGAGTCGGGATGTAATCAGAGAAGTTACACTTAGGCATGTTTCAGCAGGATCTCATAGACATCCAAGCCAGATACTACCATAAATAATGGGGATCCTGAGGTTTCTGGAGACACCCAGATCCTACAGTCATGGCTGATAGCTCCAGAGCTTCTTGCCTTGGCAGTGGCCCTACTTTGAAGTTTGTGCTCCCAAGTTTGACAGAGATGGACTCAGATGTGACTTCTCTACACATGCCTCTTTTGTCCCTTTTATTTGAAACTATAGTTGGCACTGGAGTTGGTAGGTGTACATCAAAGAGACTTTAATCTTTGGGCTGTCCATGTGCCAGCTGGGCCCTGAAATTCAACAGAGTTGCAAAACATACTCTCCACGTCATTGAACTCACCCAGGAGAACTAACAAGGAGATGATGATGGACAATGACCATCCCAAGAACCTGAGAGAGTCTACAACTGCAAGCAAGAAAGTCCCATCCATCTGCCCCATGGGATCAAAGCCTCCTCTCAATTACAGGTGGAGTGTGCAATACCATCCCAGAATCCTCAGGATTGTGGAATGAACTATGGTTTAAAGTTGACTTACTAGTATTCTACTATAGGCTTATTGTAATTCTAGCTATGGAAGAAACTATATCATTCTTGTGGAGGCTGTGGCCACTAGAGGTTCTGAGGGCAGGGAGAGGGAAATACAGGTGAAAAATGGGGCCTTTTGGGGACTTGGGGATTTTCCTGAACAGCATTACAATGACAGACATGGGCCATTACATATGTTGCCATAACCTAAAATTGTGTGGGAGACTGTGTAAACTACAATGTAAACTATAATCCATGCTTAGTGACAATACTCTAAAATGTTTTCATCAATTGTAATGAATGTACCAAACTAAAGAAAGTTGTTAATGTGGGAAAATGTGGGAGGTGTAGGAAGCAGGGCATATGGGAATGCCATATAATTTTACATAACATTTATGTAATCTACATACCTTTTAAAAAAATATATATATATATATTTTTTAAAATGGGCAATTGATTTGAACAGACACTTCTCCAAAGAAGAAATACAAATGGCTAAAAAACATATGAAAAGATGCTCAATATCACTAGCAATTAGGGAAATGCAAATGAAAACTACAATGAGATACCATCTTACACCCATTATACTGATGGCTACTAAAAAAAACAGATGACTATAACCAGCAAGATGGTGGCAAAATAAGGAGCTCCTAGAATCAGCTCCTTCAGGGGAGTTAGTAATCACCCAGAGCTATTTAAAGCACTTGTTTGTGGGCACCAGGAGACCAGAAGTGCATCCTGCTACATCCTTGAAAGAATGAAAGGAGAATATCTATCTGCAGAGAAGATTTGTAGATAGGGCACTCCATGCCATGGAGGCCAGTGCCCATTCTCCACTGGAGGTACAAGCTGCCTCAGGAGCTATTCTGCAGCTGAAATTGGAAGCTCCACTTCCCAAAAATGGAGGGGCAGGGAAAGAGAGTTAGGCACCAACTTCAGCTTCTGATTAGTAAATTCGGTGGTCTAAAGTATAATCCTAAGAACAGCTAACGTTTGAACCTGTCCAAGTCAGAAAGAGGATGGTAACCACCATCTTAACTCCATGCTTTACACAAGGAGAAGTGGAGCAGATTGAAAATCACAGTGCTGATCGGGACCAGCTTTTTTCCATCTAGATAAGATTGCAACTCTAGCCTTAGCCCCAAGCCCACCTTAGGCAGGGAGGAAACTGGGGGGAGCTGTGACAGCCTTTCTGGGAAACTATAGGCCATGCCACAGAGGCAGTGATCATCCTACTTTGGCAGTGCAAGCCATCCCAGGAGCTATTCTGTGGCAGGGATTGGAAACTGCATTTCCCAAAAACAGGGGAGGAAGAGACAGTTGGCCACTGATGTCAGCTACTGATTAGTAAATCCGGATGCCTAAAGTATAACCCTAAGAACAGCTAAAGTTTGAAATTGTCCAAGCCAGAAAGAGGCTGGTAGCCACCATTTTTACTCCACCTCCACCATGAGGGGAAGCTGGGCTGACTGAAAATCCCAGTGATGGCAGAGATTGGTTTATTTCACCCAGATTACCCTGCAACCATAGCCTAGGCTTTAGCCCCATATCTAGCAGGGAGGAAGCAGTCAAGCTCTACATGCGTCAATCCAGGTAACTGCAGGTACATTTGGTTGGCACAGAGTGAATAATCAGAAGTCTACCAGGGCAACTGTGATAATCTTGGACCTGCACTGCATAGATTGCTGCCAACACCTGCAGCTCCATCTCCACCGAAGACAGGGGAGAAAGGGGTGTGAAGCTTCTTCAGTCTCTCTGGGCAACTATATTCTAGGCCTGCACAACTTGGATTATTCCACACAGCTGTGGCTCTTTCCCTACCCCTGGTAAAGGAGAAAATTGGGAGAAGCTTCATTGGTCCTTGGAGCACTGAGGGCAGCTTGAGCCTGCATAGCTTACAGCACCAACTACATCCTTGGCTCCTACTACACAACCAGCAATGGAGAAAGCGAAGGAACCTAAACTAAAGAGAAAAACTGCACCCATAATAAATATTCTAGTAAGCCAGATGCTAGGACACCAACAAAAAATTGCAATCCATACCAAGAAACAGGAAGATATGACCCAGTTAAAGGAGCAAGATAAGCCTCCAGATGAAATAAAGGAGTTGAGACAACAAATCAAAGATGTTCAAACCAATCTCCTTAATTAATTCATTGAGATGACCTTAGAGATCAAAGATATTAAGAAGACATTGGATGAGCACAAAGGAGAATTTGAAAGCATACATGGAAAAATAGCAGATCTTACAGGAATGAAATGTGCAAGAAATGAAACAAAAAATACACTGAAATCATATAATAGCAGATTTGAGGAGGCAGAAGAAAGGATTGGTGAGCTTGAAGAAATGGCCTCTGAAAGTGAACATACAAAAGAACAGATAAAGAAAATATTGGAAAAATTTGAACAAGGTCTCAGGGAACTAAATGACAGCAAGAGACATTCAAAGATACATATAATGGGTGTCCAGAAGGAGAAGAGAAGGGAAAAGGGGCAGAGGGTTATTTGAAGAATAATAGTAGAAAATATTCCATCCCTGTTGAAGGACATAGATATCCATGTCCAAGAAGCATAACATATTCCCATCTGAAAAAACCCAAACAGACCATCTCTGAGACACATACTAATCAGAATGTCAAATGCCAAAGACAAAGAGAATTCTGAGACCTGAAAGAAAAAAGCAATGCATAACATATAAGAGATCCCCAATAAGATTAAGTGCTGATTTCTCATCAGAAACCATGGAGGCAAGAAGACAGTGGCATGATATATTTAAGATTCTGCAAGAGAAAACCTTCTACCCAAGAATATTATATCTGGCAACATTGTCTTTCGAAAATGAGGGCAAGTTTAGAATATTCACAGATAAACAGAAACTGAGAGAGTTTGTAAGCGATAGACCCACTTTGCACGAAATACTAAACGTTGTGTTACAGCCTGAAAAGAAAAGACAGGAGAGGAAGCCTGGAATAGAGTCTAGAAATGAAGATTATATCAATAAATATAACTAAAAGTGTCAAAAGAGGGGTGAAAATAACATATGACAGGTAAAACCCAAATTTTCAGGAATAAACTTACCCAACAATGTAAAGAACGTGTATTCAGAAAACTACAACTCTTTGTTAAAAGAAATTTTAAAAAGACCTAAAATTTGGAAGAACATTCAATGCTCACAGATTGGAAGACTAAATATCATTAAGATGTCAGTTTTACTCAAATTGATATACAGAATCAAAGCAATCCCAATAAAAATTCCACCAGCATTTTAAAAATAAATAGAAAACATGATTATCAAATCTATTTGAAAGGGTAAGTGGTCCTGAATAGCCAGAAACATCTTAAAAAGGAAAAGGGAAGTTGGAGGACTCTCATTTCTGGACTTTAATTCTTATTACCTAGCTACAGTAGTAAAAACAGCATGGTACTGGTATAAAGACAGACACATAGTTCAATGGAACCAAATTGATGGTTCAGAAACAGAACCTTACATGTATGGTCAGGTGATTTTTGACTAGCCTGTCAAACCAACCCAGCTCTGGCAGAACAGTCCTTTCAACAAATTATGCTGAGAAAACTGGATATCCATAGCAAAAAAGGAAAGAGGACCCCTATCTCACACCTTATCCAGAAATTAACTGAAAATGAATAAAAAATCTATATATAAATGTAAAAACCATAAAGTTTCTAGGAGAAAATGGAGGAAAATATCTTCAAGACCTGGTGGTAGATGGTGGATTCTAAAAGGAGATAAGAGGAGAACTGAGATGGACTACTGATATTTAATATATATAGAGGTTTTAATTAGCTTTACTGGAAAAGTGTGCAAATGTAGAGCTGATGGTAACACAATTTAGTGAGTAATAGCACATTTATAAATGGGAATGTGGCTGAAAATGGGAGTCTAGGGATGTAAATGCCAATTGACAGAGAGCTAGAGAATAAACTAGGGACTGAATACCACAGTAAACCCAGAGGTGGATGATAATTGTAGTTGATGGTACAGATGCAAGAGTGTCCTTTTTGAGCTAGAGCAGATGTACATCACTATTGCAAGGTGGTGGGAATGTGGAGAAGCATGGGAAAATACAACTGGAGTGGCCTATGGGCTGTGGTTAACAGTAATAATGGAATATTCTTGCATCTATGCCAAAGATGTACTGTGTTGATAATGGGAGAGTATGGAAAATGTATGCCAAATGTATGCTATGGTCCTGGTAATAATCAAATGATATTATCTTATAATCTGTAGCAAATGTTCAACCATGCTGGGGTGTGTTGATAGAGGGGTCTTGTTTGGGAGTTCTGCACATGTGCATGATTGTTTTGTAAGTTTAGAATTTCTGTCATAAAAATACATTTTGAAAATTAATAATAGGGTGGTTTAGGGGTAAAATACACCAAATGTAAGATAAGGAATATAATTAGTAGTAAGATTTTGAGAATTTTTTTTTCATAATTTGTAACAAATGTCTCATGACAATACAAGGTGTTTGTGGAGGGTTGATGTATGGGACCGCTCTATGATGATATGAATGTTTGCTTTGTAAGTTCACAACTTTTCCTATACACTTATTGTTTATGTATGTTCATGTATAAATGATATAAAAATAATAATAGGGTGGATTGGGGGAAATACTTTGAATAGTAGTAATATTTAGAGGATACTCTTTATTTATTAGTTAAAAATATTTAACAGCAATGCAAGGTAGTGGTGGTAAGGTGAGGTATGAAAGCCCTATATGATGTTATGTATGTTTGTTTTGTAGGTTCACAACTATTGCTATACATTTATTGTTTATTTATGTCCATATATGAGTGATATACTTCAATAAATTGAAAAAACAACAGTGGACTACAAGCATTGGAGAGGATGCAGAGGAATGGGAAGACTTATCCACTGCTGGTGGGAATGTAGAATGATGCTGCTATTGTGGAGGACAGTTTGGTGGTTCCTCGGAAAAACTAACTATAGACCTGCCATATGATCCAGCAATTCCACTGCTGTTTATATACCCAGAAGAATTGAAAGCAAGGACATGAACAGATATATGCACACCAATGTTCATAGCAGCATTATTCACTATTGCCAAAAGTTGGAATCAACACAAATGCCCATCAACTTATGAATGGATAAACAAAATGTGGTATATACATAAATGGAATATTACTTAGCAGTAAGAAGGAATACAGTACTAACACAGGGAACAACATGGATGAAACTTGAGGACCTTATGTTGAGTGAAGCAAGCCAGGCATTGAAGAAAAAATATTACATGATGTCACTGATATAAATTAAGAAAACTGAGCAGACTCACAGAGATAAAGTCTGGAGTGTAGGTTCAAAGGAAATAGAAAGGGAGAAGTTTGTGAGGCAATGCCATATGGGTGAAATCTATGATAAGTTGGAAGCATTTAGTTGTGTAGTGAAATATCATGACAGGGGTATAGTGATAATATTGAGTTGGGTGGTGCAAGTTTGACAGGGGGCAGGGTGGGGAGGTTGGTTGGATGGTCCATGGAACTGGGCGTAGGATTTGGGGACCAAGCAGGTGAACACGAGATTGGTGGGTATGTGGTTGAAATTACAATGTTGGGTATGCTCATTTGACAATATGGCAAGGAAAGGTTACTGGTTTAGGGTGTTGGATAGGGGGCATTTGGGACAGGGCACACCTGGGGCAGTCTTCTAGGGAGTGTGTGAGTGATCATTTTGGCATAGTGTATTGCATCAGTGGGTAGAGACCCACATAATGAGTGGGAAGGTTTGGCCTCCCATCTTAGGGAGGTCCACTATATTCTCAAACAGAGGGATGGGAGTCACTTGAGAGCATCAGCAGTGCCTAATAGGGGAGGACAGACCAGTGTGTCAAGCCCTCATTGAAGATGCATGTATCTATGAATCTTGTCCTTCAAGGAGTTAAAGCCTGGTGGTGACCATGGTCCCAAAGGGAAGGGAAGGGAGAAATAAAATAGATGGAACAGGGGGCAATTTGGGGTAATGGAAGTGTTCTGCATCATCTTGCAAAGATGGATACAGGGCGTGTTAAATTTTTTCAGATCTTATAAAATTATATGGTTCAAAATGCAAACCATAATGTTAATCATTGACGGTGGTTAGTAGCTATGTTTCAATATTTGTGCATCAATTTTAACAAATATACCATGCATATATAAAATGTTATTGATGGGGGAAAGGGGAAACAGGGGAGGCTGATGGGTATATGGGAATCCCCTGTGTTCTGTACAGGACTCTACTGTGACCTAAAACTTCTTCAGAGAAAAAAATTTTTAACAAATAAGACACTGGGAATAAATGGAAGAAAATGTCACTGTACATACAGTTCAACAGTCTTATAGTGATGAAAGTCAAATGTAAAAAATTTTTTTCTTCAAATATTTTTCATTATTTTTTAATATTCCAATTTTTAAAAATATTATTCTATATTTAAATTTTTCCTATATTTTATTTCTTATTTATAAAACTATAATTCCTATTTCATTTTCTTATTAATTATATGTGGCTATTTTATTGGCTTCATTTTTTAAGAAGTTTTAGATCACATAAGGGTTAAAAGTTTGGCACGGAAGGATCATTTGTTTGGGGTGTCATTGAGGTAGGAATAGATGGGAGGAAGTTCCCCTGGGTATACATATGACATATAAATGTGTTCAAATGTTCATGGGGCATTGTCATGAAGGGTAGAGATTCACACAATAACCAAAAGAATATCAAATTACCATCTGGGGGTGCTCTGACACATTCCCTAATGGAAAACAAGAATGCCCCAAGGACAGGGGCAATGACTAATGAAGGAGGATGGTCCATTGATGGGCCCTTGATATTGATGACAGTGCTTATGAACCTTTACTTTTGAAATGGAAACTTAGCCTAGTGATGTAGGGTGCCTAAGAATTACCTACAGAGAGCCTCCTTGTTGCTCATATGTGGTCTTTCTCTAATCCCAACTAAGCATATAAAAGCAAAAACTTCCCCCACAGCATGGGACCTAACTCCCAGGGATGAGCCTCCCTGGCACTGAGGGATTGCAACCAAGTACCAACAAGCAATACATGTGGAAAAAAAAAACCAAAAAAAACCCACCTTGATCAAAAGGCAGAAAAGCTAAATACAAATGAGTTTGTATGGTTAAGAGATTTCAAAGTGAGTTGGGAGGCCATCTGAGTGGTATGCACATCTCAACAGGATCTTATTTGACAGCCAAAGTAGATATGACACCAAATAAGCTCCTCAGGAATATGTAGACATCCAGACAGTATAGCCAGGACAGACAGCCCAGGAATTTGGCCCCTGCCCTGTGGGCCGTATTCTGATATTTATGCTCCCCAATGTGACAGAGTTAAACTCAGCAGTGGTTTCCCTATGAAAGGCTCTTCTGTCCTTCTAATTGTACCTATAATTAGGTTGTTTGTCCATCATCACCTCCCTGTTAGTTGTCCTGGGTGAGTTCATTGAACTGGAGAGTAGGTGTTGCAACTCTGTTGAGATTCAGGGCTCAGCTGGCACATGGACAACCCAAAGATTTAAGTCTCTTGGATGTACATCCACCAACTCTAGTACTAATCATAAGTTCTTAAATTTGAAAAGTTTTGAGTTAAGAAAACAATCATGCATACCACAAAGGACTTCTGTACATTACCACATCATAAACACCATACATTATTGTGACACATTTGCTACAAATGATGAAAGAATATCATCATAATATTACTGCTTTCTATAGTCCGTAGCTTATATTTGGTGTATTTTTAAAAATAGATCAATTTTATTGATGCATATTTAAAAAGCATAATTTCTCCAAAGTGTCAAATGAATGGTGCTTGGTATAATCACATATTTACGCATTTATCACTTCAATCATTTTTAGATCGCTTTCATTATTCTAATAATAATAACAAAAAATAAACAAAAAAAACTCATCACTTCTCAATCACTCTATGCTTCCCCTGCCACACAAAGCTGCTATTCTTTCTTCCCCGTCTCTAGTATATCTGTATTTATATTTTGTAAAAACAGTCATATATGCAATATTGTCCATATTTTTGTTTTACATGAAGTTTTACTATCTTATTGAGTCCCATGTTAGAGTTTATAGCTTTCCTTCATAATAAACATGACTTTCCCTTTCAACCACTCTCATACCCATAAACTAGCTCTGCTAGTTACAAACACCATTATATGCTTTCACCATTTCTATGCATTTGCAAAGGTTTACAAACACTCTTTTTACCAATTCTGCATGTATTAGCCCTCAACATTCCATTCTTTATCCTCCTTCTATTTTCTGGTGACATATATTCTAATGATTAACTCCATGAGTTTACCCAATATTTTTAGTTCCTAATAGGCCAAACATACAGTATTTTCCTTTTGTGTCTGGCTTGCTTCACTCAACATGATGTACTCCAGATTAATCCATGTTGTCAAATGTTTCACTACTTCATTTCTTCTTACCACTGCATAATATTCCATCATGAGTATACACCACAATTTGTTTATCAAATCATCAGTTGATGGACACCTGGTTTGTTTCCAATGTTTGATAATCATGAATAACGCTGCTATGAACATCAGTGTGCAGATGTCTGTTCATTTCTCTGCTCTCCATTAGCCTGGGTGTAAACCTAGTAAATGTATTACCAGCTTCCATGGCAAGTATATATCCAACTTCCTTAGGAACTGCCAAAGAGTCCCCCACAGTGGCTGTACCATTCTACATTCCCACCAACAGTGAATAAGCATTCCTTTCTCTTCACATCCTCTCTAACATTTACAGTTTTTGAACTTTTAAATAGTGGCCAATCTAATGGATGTGAAATGATATTTCATTGTAGTTTTTAAAAAATCAATTTTATTGATACATATAAATAAAACATACAATTCCTTCAAGGTGTACAATCAAAAGTATTTGCTATAATCATATAGATGTGCATTCATCACTTCAATTGCTAATAGAGCATTTTCATTATTTCAATAAAAATAATAATAAACAAAAAACAGACAAAAAGCAAACAAGAAAATTCCTCACCTCTCAATCTCTCTGCTTTCCCCCACTGTACATAGCTGCTTTCTGGCTATTCTATCCAAAGTGTATAATCAATGGCTTTTATTATAATCATAATGTTGTACATTCATCATCTTAAAAATTCTAGAACAATTTCATTACTCCAAAAAGAAAGACTCCAAACCCTTAACATTCCTTCTTCAGACCTACATAACTAATCTTTCATCTTTATGAATTGATTTATATTTACATTTTATATAAATGAAATCATACATTATGTAGTACTCTGTATCTGGTCTCCTTCACTTAGTATAATGCTTTTTATTTTTGGTCTGATATTAACATTGTGTAGTATTAATTTACATTTATTCAGCTTAAAGGAAAAATTGTCTTATATATGCAATTCTACTCATTCATATTTCACATAATATATTTATATTTCATATAATATATTTAGTTCATAATAGGACAATCATACAATATTTTTTCTTTTGTGTCTCGTTTGCTTCACTCAACATTATGTCCTCCAGGTTCATCTATTTTGTCATATGTTTCGTGACTCCATTTCTTCTTACCACTGCATGATACTCCATCGTGTGTATACTCCACAATTTGTTTATCCATTCATCAGTTGATGGACACCTGGGTTGTTTCCAACTTTTGGCTATTGTGAATAATGCTGGCTTGAACATCAGTGTGCATACATCTATTCATGTCATTGCTCTCAGTTCTTTTGTGTATATACATAGAAATGGTATTGCCGGGTCCCATGGCAAGTCTATATTCAACTTTGTTAGGAACTGCCCAACAGTCCTCCACAGTGGCTGTACTTTTCCACATTCCCACCAACAATGAGTAAGTGTTTCTATCTCTCTACATCCTCTCCATTTACAGTCTTCCAACTTTTTAATAGTGGACAGTCTAGTGGGTGTGAAATGATATCTCATTGTAGTTTTGATTTGCATTTCCCTAACTACTAGTGATGTTGAACATTTTTTCATGTGCTTTTTACCATTTTTATTCTTTGGACAATTGTCTTTTCAAGTCTTTTGCCCATTTTTTAATTGAGTAGTTTGTCTTTCTATATTCAAGTTATATGATCTCTTTGTATATAATGGATATTAAATCCTTATCAGACATGTGATTTCCAAATATTTTGTCCCATTGAGTTGGCTGCCTTTTCACCCTTTTGACAAAGTCTTTTGAGGTGCAAAAGTACTTAATTTTAAGGAGGTCCCATTTGTCTAATTTTATTTCTTGTTCATGCTTGGGTGTAGGGTTTAAGAAACTACTTCCCACCACAAGATTTTAAAGATATTTTCCTACATTTTCTTCTAGGAGTTTTATGGTTGTCACTTTAATATTTAGGTCCTTGATCAATTCTGAGTTAATTTTTGTGTAAGGTGTGAGGTAGGCATCTTCCTTCTTTCTTTTGCATATCTATATCCAGTTCTCTCAGCACTGACTGTTCTGGCCCAGCTGACTGGGCTTGACCACCTTGTCAAATATCCCTTAACTATAGATATGAGGGTACATTTCTGAGTTCTCGATTCAGTTAAATTGGTCAATATGTCTGTCTTTATGTCAGTACCATGCTATTTTTTACCACTATAGCTAAGTAATATGCTTAGCTATAAGCTAAGTAATAAGTAATAAGTAATAAGAACATTTTTGCTACTCACAGCCACTTACCCTTCCAAATAAATTTCATAATTGGTTTTTCCATTTCTGCAAAAAAAAAGGCTGTTGGGCTTTTTATTGGGATTACATTGAATCTGTAAATCAGTTTGGGCAGAAGTGACATTAATGATATTTAATCTTCCAATCCATGATTGGAACAGATGGTTTCATATCAAAGAAGATATAATACCAATCTTTCTCAAACTCTTCCAAAAAATTGAACAGGAGGGAATGCAACCAAACGCATTCTATGAGGGCAACATCAACCTTATATCAAAGCCAGATAAAGATACTCTGAAAAGAGAAAATTGCAGATCAATTTTCTAATGAATATAGGTGCAAAAATCCTCAACAAAATACTTACTAACCAAATCTAAAAGCATATTAAGAGAACAATACACCACAATCAAGTGTGTTTTATATGTGGTATCTAAAGATCATTTAGCTTAAGAAAATCAATTACTCTAATAAACCACATTAATACAATGAAGAAGAAAAAATCACATGATCATCTCAATTGCTGTAGAAAAAGCATTTGAAAAAATACAACATCCTTTCTTGGAAAAAAAAAAACTGAAAAATAGGAATACAAGGAAACTTTCTCAACATGACAAAGTGCATATATGAAAACCCACAACTAACATTGTACTCAATGGTAGGTGAAAGACTGAAAGCTTTCCTGTTGAGATCAGGAGAAAGATGATGCCCACTCTCACAACTGTTAATCCATATTTGCTAGATGTTCTAGTCAGAGCAAATATACAAGAAAAGAAACAAACATCACCCAAATAGGAAAGGAAGAAGTAAAACTCACTTAATCACTGATGATATGATCCTATACCTAGAAAATCCCAAAAAACTCCACAGCATAGCTACTAGACCTAACAGATGATTTCAACAAAGTGGCAGGATATGAAAAATCCAGTAGTATTTCTATACACTACTGAGCAATCTGAGGAGGGAGTCCAAAAAAATTCCATTTACAATAGTGACTAAAAGAATAAAAATATTTAGCAATAAATTAACTGAGGACATAAAAGACCTCTATTCAGAAAGCTACAAAATATGGCTAAAAGAAACCAAAAAGACCTAAATAATTGGAAGGGCATTCCAAGACCATGTATTAGAAGACTAAATATTATCAAGATATCAATTCTGCACAATCTTATTTGCAGATTCAACACAATCCAAATAAAAATTACAACAGCTGTTTTGCAAAAATGGAAAAGCCAATTACCAAAATTTTTGGAAGTTTAATGGACTCTGAATAGCAAAAAATATTTTTAAAATGAAGAACAAAGTTTGAGGACTCTCATTTCCTAACTTTAAAGCACATTACTTTGCAACAGTATTCAAAACAGCATGGCACTGCCATAAAGATAGACATATTGACCAATGGAATCAAGTTGAGAATGCAGAAATAGAGCCTTACATCTAGTCAAGTGGTTTTTGACAACTGTGCCAAACCCACCTAGCTAGGTTATAGCAGGGTAGTCAACCAATGGTGCTTCAAGAACTGGATATTCATAGCTAAAGGATAGAATGAGGACCCCTATTTTACATCTTATACAAAAATTAACTTAAAACAGATCAAGTTAATAATATGATGGATTGTGGGAAAAGTACACAAATAAAGGGGATTTGGGGAGACATAGCATTGGACTAATAGGCAGAGCTCAATGCTTTCACAAAAACAATGGAGAAAGAACCAAAAGATGTCCCAGAGACCTTCCTTGGGAGTCAGCAGACCAGGACAGTGCTACACAACTCCCAGGAGGGTGAGAGACAGAGAGATGAAGATGAAACACCATACATGAGTTATAAGGCCCCCTTGGTTTCTGGGAAGGGCTTCCCTCCCCCACCCCCAAGATATAAAGCTGTGGTAACAGCCCTGGCTCACTGCAGCTGACAGGGCAAACCACTTCTTTTTCCCTATCAGCTGTTTCAAAAGAAAAGGGAGAGAGAGTCAGGAGGATTTACTTGAATGAATTCAGTCAGCAGTGTCCACTTTGAATCTTCACTCTGGAGATTCAACACAGGAACACAGGAAAGTGGAGACCAAAACACCTCCATGGAAAGGTACATGGAAAAGCACCATCTGCTGGCTGGTCTGGAAATTGCATGAACAAAAACTGTTCATGGTTCTCTTTATATCCTAACTCCTGGAGAAAATCTGTGCCCCATTAGTGAGTCCCTAGCCCAATTTTGATAACTTAAAATTGGAAATTTTAAAGGCTTAGAATAAGTTGAACCAAATATCAAGGAAGAGCTGTGAAAAAAACAATAGGCAAGAGAAAGAAATTGACCACCAGTGTAAATTCACTAACATATTCAGATACCTGGATATCAGCAAAAAATTGCAAGGCATACTAGGAAAAAGGAAGGTTTTCATATGTTGTGTTCTCATTTTCATTCATTTTAAGATATTTACTAATTTCTCTGGCTATTTCTTCTTTGACCCACTGGTTATTTAACAGTGACTAGTTTAATTACCATATATTCGTGAATTTTCCCTTTTCTACTCTTCAGTGATTTCCATCTTCATTTCATTATGATCAGAAAAGATGTTTTGTATAATTTCCATCTTTTTAAATTTATTGAGACTTGTCTTGTTACCCAACATATTATCAATCCTGGATAAGGATCAATGAAACTTGAGAAGAATGTATATCCTGCTGTTTTGGGATATAATGTTCTATAAATATCTGTTAGGTCTAGTTTATTTATCAGTTTATTCATTCTTTCTGTTTCCTTATTTATCCTCTGTCTGGATGTTCTATCCAATAGTGAGAGATATGTTTTGAGGTTTCCAAGTATTATTGCAGAGACATCCATTTCTCCCTTCAGTTTTACCAGTATAGGCCTCATGTATTTTGGGGCACCCTATTTATGTGCATATACATATATGATTTTTATTTCCTCCTGGTGAATTGCCCCTTTAATAAATATATAATGACTTACTTCATCTCTTATAACAGTTTTGAATTTAAAATCTATTTTTTCTGATATTAGTATTGCCACTCCAGCTCTTTTAGGTTACTATTTGCATGAAATAGCATCCAAACTTTCACTTTCAGTCTGATTGTATCCTTTTATCTAAGTTGGGTCTCTTGTAGACAGCATATAGATGGCTCATATTTTTTATCCATTTTGTCAGTCTATGTCTTCTGATTGGGCAATTCAATCCATTAACTTTCAGTGTTATTGCTGTAAAGACATTACTTACTGCATCCATTTTATCCTTTGGCTTTCCATTTTCATATCTTAGTATTTTCTTTATTTTTACCCTCTAAGTTAGCCTTATTAATAATCTTTATTTCTATACTCTTCTCCAAGTCTCTTGCCACCATTTATTCCTTTCAGGCTGCAGATGTTTCTTTAGTATCACTTGTAAATCTAGGTACTTTTTTTGGAACATACTGTTGTAGTGTTTGTTTCTCTCTGAAGACTTGAAACTCATTCTGATAACTGATTTATCCAGTTTTTCTGGATAAATCTTGGCTGGCAGTTTTTCTCTTTCAGTACCTCAAATATATCATACCCCTGCCTTTTCTCCTCCATGGTTTCTGGCGAGAGATCAGCACTTAGTCTTATTGAGCTTTGCTTATACGTGCTCATTGTATTTCTCTTGCTGCCATCAGAATCTTCTTTTTATATCTGGCACTTGACATTTTGAATAGTATGTGTCTTTAAGTAGGTCTCTTCAGATTTATTCTGCTCAGGGTTGTCTTTCTTGGATATTGTTATTTATGTCTTTGATAAGGGTTGGGAAATTTTCAGTCATTATTACCTCAAATACTCTTTCTGTCCCTTTTTCCATTCTTTTATCCTTCTGGGACACTTATAACATGTTGTTTGTGCATTCTGCACTGTCTATTCCTTGGGAACCTGTTTAATATTTTCCATGCTTTCTTTTTCTGTTTTCCTGTCTTTTCAAGTTCAGATGCTTTCTCTTCTAATTCATTAATTCTGTCCTCAGCCAATTCAAATCTGTTGTTATATGTCTCATATTTTTTAAAAGATTTATTTATTTATTTCTCCCCCCTCATTGTTTTGTGCTTGCTGTCTGCTCTCTGTGTGTTCTTCTGTGGCTGCTTGTCTGATCCTGGGACCTTCCAGAGTGGAGAGAGGCTGCTCAATCTCTTGCATCATCTCAGCTCCCAGATTTTCTGCATCTCTCATTGTCTCTCTTCTGTGTCTCTTTTTGTTGAATCATCTTGCTGTGCCAGGTCTCTGCATGGACCAGTGCTCCATGTGGGCCAGCACTTCTGTGCAGGCCAGCACTCCTTCATGGGCTAGCACTCTGCACAGGCCAGCACTCTGCATGGACCAGCTCTCTGCTCAGGCAAGCTTGCTGCATGGGCCAGCTTGCTTTTCACCAGGAGCCCCAGAAATGAACCCTGGACCTCCTATGTGGTAGATAGGAGCCTAATCACTTAAGCCACATCTGCTTCCCCCTCACATATTTTTAATCTCATCCATTGTGTCTTTCATTTCCATAAGCTCTGTCACTTTACTTTGCAATCTTTCAACTTGCTCTTTATGCTCACAAGTGTGTTTGGAATATCTTCTATCTGTTTAGCCATATTTCCCTTCAACTCCTTGAATTGATTCAGGAGATTTATGTGATCCTCATTGATTAGTTGTTTTAAATCCTTAAATTGGCTTCTTTTAAGGATTTTTGATTTGTTCCTTTAGCTGGAATATATCTTCCTGATTTTTCATATCACTTGTAATATTTTGCTGATGTCTTGGCATCTAATTATGTTGGTGAATTTACTCTGATGGTCAATCTCCCTCTTACTTAGTGGTTTTGTTCCATGTCTCTTTGATTTTTGGTTCAACTTATTCCAAATCTTTAACATTGCCAAGTTTAAGTTTTCTAAAGAAGGGCAGGGATCCACTAATGGGGTGTAGGCAAGATTCAAGGGGGCTGGCACCCCAAAAAGCTTTTTTTAATTCTTGCAGTTTCCCATCCTGCTAGCAGATGGTGTTCTTCAGAGAATCTTTTCATGGAAAGCAATGCTAAGTACAAAATCACATCAAAATCAGTTATAGGCATACAATTTGTCTTAGTACAAAGGTTCCCCCTGGCTGTAGCCCTATGAAACTTGTAAAAACAAGTTATCTGCTTCCAATATACAAAGGAGGAACAGATATAGGATAAATACTTGCATTATCATAAGATGAACATGGAAGGAAAACAGGCATCACTGGTCCCAAACAGCTTAAAAATCCTGAAGAGAATACTCCATTGGATTTCAAAGTCTGAGAGTCATCTATAGAATGATGTCTTTTCCTCAGGGATTCATGGAGCCCATCACTTCCATGGGCTTACCCAATGGCTGTATTCTCATTTACAAACTATCACCCAGGGGGTTGTTTTCTAGAAGCTTGGAATTTCCTAAACCATCAATTTCTGGTTTCTTTGTACCCATAAGTTCAGTACTTAGTTTATTTCTTTCTTCTCACACTTACTTATAAGTTATAAGAATCAGGCTGCATTGTTCACATTTAATGTGGAAATCTCAGCCTAATGTCCAAGCTTATCATTTTCAAATTCTGCCTCCCAGGTAACATCAGGAGTCAATTTTGCCAAATTTTCTGTAACTTAAAAGCAAGATTTGGGGGAGTAGATGTAGCTCAAGTGGCTGCATGCCTGCTCCCCACATACAAGGTACCAAGTTCAATCCCTGGTACCTCCTAAAAACAAACAAATGAATGAAAAAACAAAACAAAACAATTCTCTTTGGGGAGCAGATGTAGCTCAGTTGTTGGGTGCCTGCTTCCCATATACAAGGTCCTGGGTTCAATGCCCAGTACCTCCTAGAAAATAAAATAAATTAAGATTTGCCCTTCTTCCAGTTTCCAATAATACTTTCATTATTTCCACTAAGGTCTTATCATCTTTAGCATACATATTTTTACCAACAGTCTTTTCAAAGAAATCTAGGCATTTTCTATCAATCATCTCACAATTCTTCCCAAAAATACCCCATACCCATTTATAAACCCTTTCCAACAGCTTCGGTAATTGCAAACAGTGGCACCCTACTCTTCTGGTACCAAGTTCTCTTTTAGTTTACTAAAGGGCTGCCAATGTTAAGTACCACATATGGATTGGCTTTTATATAGGGGATTTAATTGGGGTAAAAGTTTACACATTTCAGGCCATGAAATAACCAAATCAAGGCACCATCAGAGGGGCTTTCTCACCAAATTCAGCTGCTGTTGATCCCATTATCCAGTATCACTATCTTTTGGAACTCAGCTTTAAGCAATCAGGCATGGAACTTTTCTTGTTACAGGCCTCTTTCATCAGTCTCAGGTGCTCCACTTTCTTCTTGGGTTCAGCTGCAAGTTATCAGGCATATTGCTCATCTCTCACTGGGCCTCAGTTCTTTGAGCCTCTCATGGGCTTCTCTCTTTGAAGCCCAATTGTGGGTGAAATGGGGGTCATTTCTCTCATATTGCAGGATCAAGTATGGTGGCTCCCTTTTCCTGTGTCTCTCTGTGCATTTCCATTTTTACGAGCCCAAGCAAGAGACAAGAGATTCAAACTGAGTCAAGCATCACAAACAACAATCCAGTCAAAAGGTCTCACACACAGGAATGGAATAGTTTCATTTGTGGATTCATAAAAGAACCTCAAACTGTTACAGGAATGAATGAACAAAGAAAATCAATAACAACAAGAGTAGCAGGACCAGCACCAACAAAAACCTTCACGGGAAAAGTCAGAATCCAGACATGCTATAAATAAAGTGACCCATACCCAATAAAATCATAGTCAATAGAAACTGTCTCAGAATCCTCAGATTTGGAATTAGAAGACAAAGAGTTCAAAGCAGTGATTATAAAGATGTTCAAGAAAATAAATTCATGTTGAAAGAATGAAAGAAATTTTAGGCTACAATGAAGGAATAAATTGAAACTCTCAAAGAGGAGATAGAAATTATAAAAAAGGACTGAATTGAAATTTTAGTATTAAATGAAAAACAATTATGTGAAAAATCCAGTAAAAAAGCCCAAGTTTCAACATAGCAAAAGAATTAATCAGGGTACTTGAAGATAGAGCAACTTAAATTAAGTATTCTTGATATCAGAAAAATGAAGTCAAATGAACAAACCCCCAAAAACCTGTAATATAACATCAAATATACCAAAATATGTGTAGTGGGACTCCCAGAAGGAATGATGGAAAAGTCATAAAATATATTTAAAGAAGTATTGACTGAAAACTCCTCAAATGTGATGAAAAATTTTAATCTACAAATCCAAACCTCAACAAATCAAGTAGGGAAATATAAATGTATGCACACTAGGCAAATCATAATAGAACAGTGAAAGCCGAAGAAAAGGGGATAACTTACAAAAATAGGAGAGAGGAGAAGGGGTCTGCAAGAGGGTCAAGTGTGGTTTCTTTCTGGCGAGTTTGGTCACCAGGGCCCCCTATGAATCCCAGAAGAGATCTCAACCTGACCAGGAGAGGGGAGGGTGCATCCATTCACACAGGTGATCATGCCCAGCTGCCTTGGAAGAGAAAGCAATTAGAATTGAAAGGAAGTGGGGACAGACAGGTATCTAATCTAATCATCAGGAATCTTGAGACTGCTAAGAATCTAAACTGCCTGAAGGAAAGTGGTCTGATAGTTTTCTCAAAGGCGAAATGATATAAGGAGAAAGTTTAGGGTATTGAAGGAGTTCCTGCCTTTAATATACAATATCCCTGGGTCAATTCCTGGGTCTTCTTAGAGAACTGATCCCCTGGGTTATCAGACATCAAGTGACCTTTTAGGACAAAAAACATATATTCTTTTTTATTAGCTTTTCTTGGCTCTCTTATTTTTCTTTAAAAGGTATCCTTTTTTTTTCTATTTAACTTAGTTTACTGGCTAAAACCTGGTTCAAAGCCTGCAGTAGACAGTCTGCAGGGTAATTGATTGAAGAACACTGGCAGCCTGAGAGACTCATTAGACCTAAAAGTGAAGACTTTCTCCATGGTTTTTGTTTTTGTTTGTTTGTTTGTTGTTCTTTCCCCTATTTATCCTCTTTTTCACACTCCTTTTTGTTGTTACTTAGTCTCTGCTGTCTTGTTTCTTCTTGTTGTCCCTTCCTTTGTTTCCCTATTTGTTGTTTACCAATTTTGTCTACCTATGCTATTTCTTTCCTTCATTCATCTTTGTAGCTTCTGATTTCTGTTGTTGCTCTTTTATTCCAACTCTTTTTGTTTGGTCTTCAATTATTCTTGTTCTTATTTCTCCTTTTTTCTGTTTTCTTTTCAAATTTTTCCCTTTCTCTCTTTTCTATTGTCTTTCCCTCTATCCTCACCATTCTGGCTTTTAGTTCATTCTATATATTTTTCTCTATTCAGTTTCTCATTTCAATGTTTGTAATCCACCTTTTTACTCTTATTCCTCTACACTTCTTACTTGAGGTAATTATTCAAGTAATTTGCTATGACTTATATAGTTCTTCATCTACCTTTTATTATTATTATTACTATTATCGTTCCTCTTTTCATACTTCTTTCTTTTACTCTGGCCCTAAATTTTTTTTCAAGGGAACATAGAAAACACCAAGCAAATAGAATAAGAGGAACAAAGTGTCAAAGTGAAAACTGACCACACAAAAGCAACAACAACAACAAAAAACCCAGATTAGAAAAAAAAAAAAGCTAGTCAGCTGATCAAGCCCATCAAGATAAACTGTGCCTAGACACCAACAAAAAATTACAAGTCATACTCAGAAACAGCAAGACATAACCCAATCCAATGAACCTCCTAAAAAACAGGAGGAGATGTAGAACATGGGAAAACTAATCAGGGATGTCCAAAAAATATCATTAATCAACTTAATAGAGTGAAGGAAAAGATGAAGCATATTAAGAAGAAATTGGACAGACACACTGCAGAAATTGTAAACATATGTAAAATGATAACAGATATGTTGATGATGAATGGCACAATACAAGAAATCAAAAATACAATGGAAGCACATAACAACAGATTTGAATATGTAGAGGAAAGAATTTCTGATGTGGAAGACAGTACAGCTGATATCAAAGAGAGAGTAGAATAAATAGATTAAAAGATAGAAAAAATTCACCGGGACTCAGGAATCTGAATGACAACATGAAATGCACAAACATAAACATTATATGCATCTGAGAGGGATAAGAGAAGGGAAAGGGGAAAGCAGGGGTGTTGGAGGAACCCATAGCAGAAAACTTCACAACCCTATTAAAGGACATGAACATACAAGTCTAAGAAGCACAATGCACCCCAAACAGTATGAATCCTAAAAGGCCTACTCCAAAACATACCTGTTAAATTGTCCAATGCTTAAGACAAAGAGAAAATACTGAAAGCAGAAAGAGAAAAGAGAATGATCACATAAAAGGGAAGCTCGGTAAGTTTAAGTGCTGACTTCTCATCTGAAACCATGGAGGCAAGAAAGCAGTTATATGACATAATTTTGGTGCTAAAAAAAAAGCTTCCAGGCAAGAATACTTTTCCAGCAACACTGGCATTCAAAAACCAGGAATAGGTCAAAATACTCACAGATACACAGAAATTAAGAGAGTATGTCAATAAGAAACCTACACTTCAAGAAATACTAAAGGGGGTTCTGCAGGTTGAAAGGAAAAAACATGAGAGAGAGATTTGGAGGATGGTGTAAGAACAACTGAAAATATAGGAAGAGAAATAATAACAACATAAGGCATACATAAAACAAAAGAAAATATAGCTAATATAAGGAATTCCTTGACAGTAATAACACTGAATGTTAATGGATTAAACTCACCAGCCAAGACACACATATTGGCAGAATGGATAAAGAAATATGACTCATCTATATGTTGTCTACAAGAAACACACATTAGACCCAGGGATGCAAGGAGGCTTACAGTAAATGGTTTGAAAATAATTTTACAAGCAAACAATAACCAAAAAAGGGCAGGATTACCTATAGTAATATTGGGCAAAATAGTCTTTAAATGCAGACGTATTGTAAGAGACAAAGATGGACAGGAGATAGTAATAAAAAATGGTAATCTATCAAGAAGAAAGAAAAATCATAAATATTTATGCACCTAAAGAGGGTGCCTCAAAATACATGAGGCAAACATTGGAAAATCAAAGTGGAGAAATAGATGACTCTACAATTAAAGTGGGGGATTTTAATATATCATTATCACCATTAGAGAGAATATCTCAAAAGAAAATCAATAAAGAAAAGATATGGAAAATACATTAGACGATATGGACCTAATAGATAAATAGAGAACACTACACCAATATACAGTGAGATACACATTCTTCTCTAGTGCACATGACTTATTCTCCAAGGAAGACTATATGCCAAGCAACAGAACAACTCTCAATGAATTCAGAAAGGCAGATATTATACAAAGTAATTTCTGTGACCAAAATGGAATGAAGCTGGGAATCAGTAAGAGACAGAGAACTAGATTAGGAACAAAGATATGGAAGTAGAACAGCACACTCTTGGACAAACCATGAATCAAGGAGAAAATCTCAAAAGAAATCAGTAACTGTCTTGAAACAAATGAAAATGACAGCACAACATATGAAAACTTATGGGATGCAGGCAAAGATATACTGAGAGAGAAATTCATAGCCATAAATGTCTATATTAAAAAAGAAAGAGATAAAATCAAAGACCTAACTGCACACCTGGAGGAATTAGAAAAATAATAACAAATTAATCCTAAATGAAGTAGAACGAAGGAAATAACAAAGATTAGAGAATAACTAAATGAAATTGAAAATAGGAAAGGACTAGAAAAAATAAATAAAAACAAAGCTGGTTCTTTGAGAATATCAATAAAATTGACAAACACTTAGCTAGGCTAACAAAGAGAAAAAGAGACAAGAAGCAAATACATAAAATAAGAAATGAGGAAGGATATATCCCCACTGACCCCACAGAAACAAAGAGTATCATAAGAGGTTACTTTGAAAAATTTTATGCCAAAAAC
>JAQZBX010041233.1:0-22416 GCA_029593785.1 Cabassous unicinctus
TTAGTAAAATGTTTCTTCAGGTTTTTTTGTCCATTTTTTAATTGGGTTTTTTGTCTTTTTATTTTTGACTTGTAGGGTATCTTTATATATTATGTATCTTAGATGATTGTTGGATGTGTAATTTCCAAGTATTTTCTCCCTTTGTGTAGGCTGCCTTTTAAACCTTTTTACAAAATCCTTTGAGATACAGAAATTTTTAATTTTGAAGAGGTCCCATTTATCTATTTTTTATTTTGTTGCCTGTGCTTTGGGTGTAAGGTTAAGAGACTCTCACCTTACTACAAGATCTTGTAGATTTTTCCCTACATTATCTTCTAGACATTTTATGGTCCTGGCTTTTATGCTTAGGTCTTGGTTCCATTTTGAGTCGATTCTGGTATAGGGAATGAGATAGGGGTCCTCTTTCATTCTTTTGGTTATGGATATCCAGTTCTCCCAGCACCATTTTTTGAAGAGACTGTTCTGTGCCAGAAGGAGAATTGAGCAAGCAGGCATGTAGTGAAATCTATGTCAGTTGAGTCTCTCCAATCTGACACTGCAGTGGTTCTGAGAATGGTTTAAAGTTTTAGTCCCCAAAATGTCAATGATAGGGACTGATTCATTATGATCTTTCTTAGTCTCTGATTTAAAACTGAATAGATAGTGCCACTGTCCACCAAGAATTCAAGTAACTTCTTACCCACTTGAAAAGAGGCCAGAGGATCTGGATTTTTTCCCAACCAGTGGAAGATTTTCCCAGGCCCTGTCACTCCAGGTTGCTCTCTTCATCCCCTGCTAACTGTGGGAGTTGGGCCACTAGGTGGGATGACCTAGCCCCTCCCTTCTCAGTGAGACCTGGGCATTCCTGCTTCCAGTGTCCCTCCTCCTTACAGTAAGTGCATTGCTGTGATCTAATAGCATTCCTGGGGCCCCTGCGGGATCTTGCTCTTCACAGAGCCTCCCATGGAAGCTTTCCTTCATCTCAGGGTCTGTGTGCCTCTGACATTCTTATTGATAGTTGCCACTATGAGGCATGATTTATAGACAGCTGTTTCTTTTTTTAAATATATTTTTATTATATTTAAATATATTTTATTATATATTTTAAAAAGATACTTAGATTACACAAATGTTACATAAAAAACCATAAGGGATTCCCAAATGCCCCACTCCCTATATCTCCTGCATTTTCCCACATTAACAACACCCTTCATTAGTGTGGTATATTCATTACAATTGAGGAACACATTTTAAAGCATTGCCACTAAGCATGGATTATAGTTTACATTGTAGCTTATACACTCTCTCACACAATTTTGTAGGTTATGCCAAGATAATTAATGGCCTGTACCTGTCATTGCAATGTCATTGAGGACAATTCCCAATTCCTGAAAATGCCTCCATATTACACCTCTTTTTCCCTCTCCCTCCCCTCAGAAACTCCAGTGGCCACTGTGTCCACATCAATGATATGGAGTTGCAACACCTACTCTCCAGTTCATTGGACTCATGCAGCATAACTAACAAGGAGATGATGATGGACAACGACCATCTCATGGAGCCAAGAGGGTCTACAACTGCAAGTAAGGCAGTCCCACCCATCTACTCTATGGGATTGAAGATCCTGTTCAATTAGAGGTGGTGCAGGCATCAGCATGTTTATTTTGCCGCTTCTTAAGGGTGGACTTCCAGTTGTGAGAAACCTTAAAGGTAATCTCTACTAATTTAGACATGGGCATGTCCAATTCCCCTTCCAATTTCTGGAGTTTTCTCCTTATATCAGGAGCACATAAAGTACAATTGGCAGTGCACAGGTTAGTGGGGTCCTCTGGGACTAAATCAGTGTACTGTCTATAGGCTTTGAGCAGTTGCTTTAAATAGACAAGTTGGTTTCCTTCAGGGTCTTGAACTATTTGCTGATTTTATTAAGGTTCATTTGTTTGGGCAATCCTTTTCTAAGACCTGCAATAATATAAGCTTAATAGTGCTTCAATTTCATCTTGTCTGACTCCTCATTTGGATTCCAATTTGTTACAACTCAGGGAACTGCTTGGTCTCTTGGAACAGGCACCAAATTGTTTGGATTATTATTGCTCAGAGAGTCAGCATGGTTATGTGTTAACAATGGAAGATATTGGTGGTGGGGTGAAATATGGGGCCTTGCATAATATATGGATGTTCTTTTATTATACAATTATTGTTTATATGTATTCATGTATGAGTGATACACTTCATATATATATTCATTTCTTCTAAGAGCTGCATAATATTCCATCCTGTGTTTACACCAGTTTCTTTATCCATTTGTCAGTTGATGGACTTCTGGGTTGTTACCATATTTGGGCAATTGTGAATAATATCACTATGAATATTAGTGTGCAGATGTCGTGTCACTGCCCTTAGTTCTTCTGTGTATACATGTAGTACAGGCATTACGGTGTCACATGGCACATCTATATCCAACATCCTTAGGAACCACCAGACATCCACAGTGGTTGTACCATTCTATATTCCCAACAATAGTATATATGAGTTCCTATTTCTCTACATCCTCTCCAAACTTGTAATTTTCTGTTTTGTTAATAGTGGCCATTCTAGTAGGTGTGGAATATCTCATTGTAGTTTTCATTTGCACTTCTTTAATAGCCAATGATGTTAACCATTTTTTTCCTGTGTTTTTTTTACCATTTTTATTTCTTCTTTAGAAAAATGTCTCTTCAGGCAGTTTGCCCATTTTCAAATCAGGTCATTTATCTTATTATTGTTGACTTGTAGGATTTCTTTATATATCATAGATATTAAAACTTTCTTGGATGTGTAATTTCCAAGTATTTTCTTCCATTGAGTAGGCTGCCTTTTAAACCTCTTTACAAAGTCCTTAGAGAAACAGAAATATTTAATTTTGAGGAGGTCCCAATTATCTATTTTTGTTGTTGTTGTTGCTTCTGCATTCAGTGTAAAGTTTAAGAGACCCTCACTTACTACAAGTTCTTGTAGATATTTCTCTACATTATCTTCTAGATGTTTCATGGTCCTGGCTTTTATCTTTAGGTCTTCGATCCATTTTGAGTTGATACTTTTATAGGGAGTGAGATAAGGGTCCTCTTTCATTTATTTTAGTTATGGATATACAGTTTTCCCTGCATCATTTGTTCAAGAGATTGTTTTGTCCCAGAAAAGTAGACTTAGAAGACTTATATCAATTAACCATAGAAGTGAGAATTTATTTTTGAACTCTCAATTAGCATCTAATGATCAATGTGTCTATCCTTATGCCAACAACATGCTATTTTGGCCACTGTAGCATTATAATAAACTTTAAGTTCAGGAAGTGAAAGTCCTCCCACGTTGCTCTTTCTTAAGGTGTTTTTGGCTCTTTGTGACACCTTTCCTTTCCAAATAAATTTGGTAATTTTCTTTTCTATTTCTGTAAAGTAAGCTGTTGGAATTTTGATTGGTATTGCATTGAATCTATAAATCAGTTTGTGAAGGATTGACATCTTCATGATGCTTACTCTTCCAATCTATGAACACAGAATGTCCTTCCATTGCTTTAGGTTTCCTTTGATATCTTTTAGCAGTGTTTCATAGTTTCCTGAATACAGATCCTTTATATTTCTGGTTAAATTAATTCCTTGATATTTGAGTCTTTCTGTTTTTATTGTACCAGGAATTTTTTCTTCATTTCCTCCTCAGCTTGCTCATTACTAGTATATAGAAACGCTAATGATTTTTACTTGCTGATTTGTATACTGCCATTTTCTGATATCACTTATTAGTTCTAATAGCTTTGTTGTAGATATTTTGGAATTTTCAAAATAGAAGATCATGTCATTCGCAAATAGTGAGAGTTTAACTTCCTCTTTTCCATTTTGGATTTCTTGTAAAGTCAATGTTGATTGTGCTTTTCTAGGAATTTTTCAGTTTTGTCTAGATTGTCTAATTTTTTGGCATACAGTTTCTCATAGTATCCTCTTATGATTCTTTTTATTTTTGTGAATTCAGTCATGATGTCTGCCCTTTCGTTTCTGATTTTATTTATTTGTATATTCTTTTTTTTTCTTTGTTAGTCTAGCTAAGGGTTAGTCAATTTTATTGATCTTATCCAAGAACCAGATTTTGGTTTTGTTGATTTTCTCTATTTTTCTTTGTTCTCAATTTATTTATTTCTCCTCTAATTTTTTGCTATTTCATTCTTTCTGTTTGCTTTGGGATTGGTTTGCTCATCTTTTTCCAGTTTCTCCAGTTGTTCAGTTAGGTCTTGGAATTTTGCTCTTTCTTCCTTTTTAATATAGGCATGTAAGATTATAAATTTCCAACTCAGCACTGCTATTGCTGCATCCCGTAAGTTTTGGTAAGTTTTGTTCTTGTTTTCATTCATCTTGAGATATCTACTAATTTCCCTTACAATCTCTTCTTTGAACAATTGATTAGGAATGTGCTGTTTAGCCTCCATATATTTGTGAATTTTCCCTTTTCCTGCCTATTATTGATTTCCAGCTCCATTCCATTATAATCAGAGAAGACACTTTGTATAATTGCAATCTTCTTAAATTTATAGTAAACTGTTTTGTGACCCAATGTGTGTTCTATCCTGGAGAAAGATCCATGAGCACTTGAGAACAATATATAACCTGCTTATTTTGGTGCAATGTTTTGCATGTGTCTGTCAGGTCCAGCTCATATATTGTATTGTTCAAGTTCTCCCTTTCCTTTTTGATCTTCTGTCTAGTTGTTCTATCTATTGATTTGAGTGGCATGTTGAAATCTCCAACTATTATTGTAAACACATCTATTTCTCTAAAGAGTGTGCTTCATGAATTTTGGGGAAACCTGGTTGGGTGCATAGATATTTAGGACTGTTACTTCTTCTTGGTGGATTGTACCTTTTATTAATATATAATGGCCTTCTGCAACTTTTATCACTTTTTTTGCATTTAAAGTCTTTTTTATCTGACAAAAGTATAGCTATCCTTGCTCTCTTTTGTTTATTGTTTGTATGAAATATCATTTTCCAACCTTTCTTTTTCAGACTATTTGCATCTTTGGGTCTAAGGTGAGTCTCCTGCAGACAGCATATAAATGGCTCATGTTTTCTTATCCATTGAGTCACCCTATGTCTTTTGATTGGGGAGTTCAATCCATTAACATTCAACATTATTATTTTAAAGGTGGTACTTATTTCAATCATTTGATCCTTTGGTTTTCACATATCATATCTTATTTTTGTCTGTTTTTTTACCCTTTCGGCTAGCTTTTCTGAGAGTCTGCAATTTTACACTTTCCTCCAAGTCCTCTCTATCTCTCTTTTTCTTGGCTGCAGAACTCCCTTTAGTGTTTCCTGCAGAGCTGGATTCTTGATTACAAACTGTCTTAGCTTTGTTTATCTGTGACTATGTTAAACTCACCATCATATTTGAAGTTTTGTCAGAAAAAGAATTCTTGGTTGGCAGTTTTTCTCTTTCGGTATTGCAACTATTAATATATCATACCTCTGCCTTCTCATCTCCATGGATTCTGAAGAGAAAGCTGCAATAAGTCTTACTGGACTTCCCTTTTATGTGATGTTTCACATCTCCCTTGTTGCTTTCAGAATTTTCTCTTTACTTTGGCATTTGGCATTCTGAAAATTATGTGTCCTGGGGTAGATCTATTTGGATTTATACTAATTTGAGTATGCTGTACTTCTTGGACACATATATTTATGTCTTTCATAAGAGTTGGGATTTTTTTTGGCCATTATTTCCTCAAATACTCTTTATGCCTCTATTCCTTTCTCTACTCTTTCTGGAACTTCTGTAACAATAGGTTGGTGCACCTCATGCTATCATTCAACTCCCTGAGCACCTGCTCAATTTTTTCCATTCTTTTCCCTCTCTGTTCTTCTCTTTTTAAAATTTTAGCTGTTCTGTCCTGATTCTTCTATGATTTCAAATCTGCTGTTGTATGCCTCTATTGTAATTTTAATCTCATTTTCCTGGGATCTTCCCAGTAACTTGGGAAATAATTCTTCCAATTGTACATTTCTGAACTGGGGAATGGAGTATGTACAAAGACGTAACCTCTTGGATTGCCTTGATGAACAATCCCAGCTGGCATCTGTCTTAGGAAAATTTGCCCAGATGTGGGAAGCTCCTTGGCCAAACTGGATACCACTCTGTACATGAAGTAGGGAGGTCATTTCTGAGAGGATCTAAGGACAGCTTAGGATCACCCTCTCCCTCTTCTTCTCCTCCTTCTTAAGGTGCCAGTAAAGCAATGGGAATAAGGAATACATCCAGCACTTTGTATGAGAGGTTGGAACCAGGGAGTAGTTTCTTCTCTTCTCTTGCATGGCAGACTGTATTAGGCCTGTGATTTGCTAACATCACACCCTGTCCAACAACACTGATGCAGGTTAAGATTATTAGCTAAAGCCATAAAACACCAAACTTATGGTATTTCATCCCATTTACTAAGTCTTTTACTATATATTTCTAGTTACAAAATAGCATTGTATTCAAGAGATGCCTTTGGTGGCCATTCTTGGCCATGCTCTAATTTATACTGTGGCCATGCACTTTTACTTAGAATTATCATTCTTTTTAAATAATGGGGGTTCATAATCAAATTGTTATCGATATTTTAAGAAGCAGTTGAGAGGATTGTGGGAACATGGCTGATGGGTTAGGTAGATAAGGCTTAGCTTTTACTAAAACAACAAAGAAAAAACCAGAGGCTGCAATGGGGAACTGCTTTGGAGCACTGCAAACCTGGACACTGCTTACCAATTCCAAGAAGAGTGAGGGTCAGAGACATGAAGAAGTCAAAACAAGTAATCATGAGTTATTAAACCTCCCAGCTGCCAGGAAGGGCTCCCCTCCCCGATCCCCAAAATGTTAAGTGAATATAAAACTTCTGGTGAATTGTATCTGAGATGTAGCAGAAGTCTACCTCCAAGGGAAGGTGCTCTGAGTCATCTAAGAGGGTACTGGACAGATAAGGAAGCCAGGAATAATAATATGTTGCTTACCTCTGTGGCTGGAAGAGGTACACATACTCAGCCAACAGAGTGGACAGACTAGGTGGAGACCCTAGCTGCCTGCACCAAATGAGAGTGTTATGGCAGATACCTTGTGAGGAAGATGGGGTCTGGGAGGTTGAAGAGTGATTATTTTGTGGCAAGTTTAGCCAGCTGACCCCCCCCTTGAATATCAGGAAGGATATTCATTTAATTATTGCTACTCCACTTTTTTATTCTTATTACACTACACTGCTTATATGAGTTAAATATTCATTTTCCAAGATCTTATATGGTTCCTCTTCTAATGATTAGTATTATCCTCTTACTTTTCTTAACTAATTCACTTTCTCAGGCCTTATTTATTTTCTTCAATGGAACATAGACAATAGCAGGGAAATAGAATAAAAAGAACAAAGTGTCAAAGAGAAAATTTAATACACACACAAAAACAGCAATTAAATAAAACCCAAGAATAAAGAGAGAATCTAATCCACTGAATAAACCAATCAAGATAAAAAGATGACCAGATAGTAAAAGAAAAATTACATGCAATACTAAGAAACATGAAGATATGGACCAGTCCAATGAACAAACTAAAAACCAAAAAGAAACGCAGAACATTGAAAAACTAATCAAAACTATCCAAACAAATTAAATGGACCAACTCTATGAAGTGAAAGAAGAGATTAATGATATTAAGAAGACACTTGTAGAACATACTGAAGAAATTATAAACATAAATAAAAAGATCATGGATATGATGTTGATGAGTGGCAGAATCCAAGAAATCAAGAAGACAGTGGAAGCACATAACAGCATATTTGAACAAGCAGAGGAAATAATTAGTGATGTGGAAGATAGTACATCTGAAATCAAACAGTACAACTCATAGATAAAAAGAGAAAATATCTAACAGGGACTTAGGTATTTGAATGACAACACAAATTGCACATATGCATTATAAGCATACCAGAGGGAGAAGAGAAGGGAAATGGAGCAGAAGGATTGTTGGAGGAAATAATGGCTGAAAACTTCCAACCCTGTAGAGGAAGATGGATGTACATGTCCAGGTAGTGCAACACACCACAAACAGTATAAATGCCAATATGTCTACTCCAAGACATATATTCATCAAACTGTAAAACACTCAAGACAAAGAGATAATACTGAAAGCAGCAAAAGAAAAAAGAACCATCACATAAAAGTGAAGCTCAATAAGGTTAAGTGCTGATTTCTCATCTGAAACCATGGAAGCAGGAATGCAGTGGTATGACATAGTTAAGTTACTAAAAGAAAAATACTTCCAGCCAAGAATTCTCTATCCAACAAAGCTGGCATTCAAAAATGATGGAGAGTTCAAAATATTCACAGATAAACTGAAATTAAGAGAGTATGCCAATAAGAAACATGTGCTTCAAGAAATACTAAAGGGAATTCAGCAGGTTGAAATGTAAAAAAAAAGACAAAACAAAAACAAAAACAGGAGACAGAGAGTTGGAGGAGAGTGTAAGAACAACTAAAAAGACAGAAAAAGAAATAAAAATAACATATGAGATACATAAACCCAAACAAAATATGGGTAATGTAAGTAATTGCTTGACATTAATAACACTGAATGTTAATGGATTAAACTCACAAGTCAATAGACACAGATTACCAGAATGGAAAAGGAAATATAACTCATCTATGTGTTGTCTACAAGAAACCCACCTCAGACCTGGGGATTCAAGGAGGCTGAAAGTGACTTGGAAAACAATCATACAAGCAAACAATAACCACTAAAGGGTGGGAGTAGCTATATTAATATTAGACAAAATAAATTTTAAATGCAATATTATTGTAAGAGACAAACACAGACACTATATATTAGTAAAAGGAATAATCTTTCAAGATGAAAGAACAGTCATAAACATTTATGCACCTAACCATGGCACTTCAAAACACATGAGGCAAACACAGGAAAAATTAAATGGAGAAATAAATACCTCTACAGTTATAATGGTGGACTTTAATACACCATTATCAACATTAGACAGAAAATCTTGACAGAGAATCAATTAAAAAAAGACTTTGAAAAATACATTAGAAGATCTGTATCTAATAGGCATATACAGAACACTACACCCAAATAGAGTGGAATATACATTCTTCTTGAGTGCACATGGATCATTCTCCAAGATAGACCATATGTTAGGCCGCAGAAAATTTCTCAATGAATTAAAAAAGCTTGAGATTATACAAAGTAATTTCTTTGACCACAATGGAATGAAGTTATAAATCAGTAAGGGCCAGAGAACCAAGTTAGGCACAAAGATATGGAAGTTAAGCAACAAAATCTTAGACAAACACTGGGTCAAGGAGGAAATCTCAAAAGAAATCAATAACTATCTTTAAATGAATGAAAATGACAACAAAACATAGCAAAACCTATGGGGTGCAGCAAAAGCTGTACTGGGAGGGAAATTCATAGCCATAAAGGCATATATCAAAAAAGAAGAAAGAGCTAAAATTAAAGACCTAACTGCACACCTGGAGGAATTAGAAAGAAAAACAACAACAACAACAAACTCACCACAAAGGAAGGAGATAGAAGAAATAACAATGTTTAGAACAGTACTAAATGAAATAGAAAATAAGAAAGCACTAGAAAACAAAAAAATCAAAAGCTGATTCTTAGTGAAGATTAATAATTTTGACAAACCCTAAGCCAAACTAACAAAGAAAAAAAGAAAGAAGATGTAATTACAAAAAATAAGAAAGAAGGAAGGGAATATCACAACTGACATCACAGAAATAAAGAATACCATAAAAGGATTTTTGAAAAATTATATGATGAACGAGAGGATAATTTAGAGGGAATGGATAAATTCCTAGAAACTCACAAGCAGACTACATTGACAAAAGAAGAAATTGATGAATTCAATTCACCAATTACAAATAAAAAGTTAGAATCAAGTCATCAAAAAACTCCCAACTAAGAAGAGTCCAGGATCAGATGGCTTCACAGGTGAATTCTACCAAACGTCCAGAAAGAACTAACACTAATCCTACTTAAACTCTTCCAAAAAATAAAAGTATGAGGGATATTGCCCAATTCATTCTATGATGCCAACATTTCCATAATAACAAAGCCAAAGATGCCACAAGAAAGGAAAATTACACGCCAATAATTCTAATGATCCTAGATGCTAAAATCCTCAAGAAAATACTTGCTAATCATATTCAGCAACATATCAAATGAATTATACACCATGACCAAGTTGGTTTCATCCCGGGTATGCAATGATGGTTCAACATAAGAAAATCAATCAATGTAATACACCACATAACAGATCAAAAGAAAGAAAACCACATGATCATCTCTATAGATGCAGAAGAAGCATTTGACAAAATGCAATACCCTTTCCTCATTAAAAAAAACATTGCAAATGATAGGAATAGAAGGAAACTTTCTGAACATGATAAAGGGTATATATGAAAAACACACAGGTAACATCATATACAATGGTGAAATCCTGAAATCTTTCTAAGATTGGGAACAAGACAAGGATGCCAACTATCACCGCTCCTATTAAATATTGCCTTAGATGTACTTGCTCAAGCACTAAGGCAAGAAAAAGATATAACAGGCATCCAAATTGGAAAGGAAGAGTAAAAATTTCACTATTTTCAGATGACATGATCCTACAGATAGAAAGCCCTGAGAAATCTAAAACAAAGTTTCTGGAAAATATAAATGAGTTCTGTAAAGTTGCAGGATCAAAAATCAGTAGCATTTCTGTACACCAATAATGAGCATTTGGAGGAGGAAATCAAGAGAAACAATAACATTTACAATAGTAAGTATAAGAATCAAATACCTAGGAATAAATTTAAAGATGTAAATGACCTATACACAAAAACTACACAACACTGTTAAAGAAAATCAAAGAAGACTTAAATAAATGGAAGAATATTCTCTGTTCATGGATAGGAAGACTAAACATCATTAAGAGGCCTATCCTAACCAAATTAACCTGCAGATTTGAAACAATCCCAATAAAAATCAACACAGCATTTTTACTGAATTGGAAAATCTACAAAATTTATTTGGAGGATCATAGGCCCTGAATAGCCAAAACCATAATGAAAAAGAAAAAAAAATTGGTGAAATTACATTACCTGACTTTAAAACTTACTACAAAGCTAAAGTGGTCTAAACTGCATGGTATGGCACAAGGATAGACATACTGGCCAATGGAACCAAATTGAGAGTTCTGATATAGATCCTCACATATACAGTCATCTGATATTTGACAAGGTCACCAATCCCCCTCAACTGGAGAGAGAACAGCCTCTTCAACAAATTTTGCTTGAAGAATTGGATATCCAAATCCAATAGAATGAGAAAGCAAAACCATCTCACATCTTATATAAAATCAACTCAAGATGGATCAAAGATCTAAATATAAGAGCCAAGACCATAAAGGCCTTGGAAGATAATGTAGGGAAGCATTTACAGGACTTTGTAATAGGAAATGATTTTATGAAGTTTACACCCAAAGCATGAGCAGTGAAAGAAAAAATAGATAAATGGGATCTCCTCAAAATTAAAAAGTTCTGCACCTCAAAAGATGTTATCAAGAAAATAAAAAGACAGCCTACCAAAGGGAGTAAATATTTGGCATCCATATATATAATAGGAGCATAATATCCATCATATATAAACCAACCCTATACCTCAAAATAATAATACAAGCATTTAAAAAATGTCCAAGTGACTTGAAGAGATACTTCTCCATGGAAGAAATACAAATGGCTAAAAATCACATGAAAAGATTCTCAACATCACTAGCTATTAGGGAGATGCAAATCCAAACTACCATACGTTATGATCTTATACCCATTAGACTGGAAACTATTAAAAAACAGAGGACTACATGTGTTGAAGTGTATGTAGAGGAATGGGAACCCTCATCCACTATTGCTGGGAATGTAGAATGGTCCAGCCATTGTTGAGGACAGTTTGGTCGTTCCTTGAAATACTTATAGAACTGTCATATGATCCAGCAATTCCACTGCCGGGTATATATCCAGATGAATTGAAAGCAAAGATAAGAACAGATATATACACACCATTATTCATAGTGGCATTATTCACTATTGCTAAAAGTTGGATTCAACCCAAATGCCCACCAACAGATGAATGTATGAACAAAATGTAGTACATACACATAATGGAATATTACTCAGCTGTAAGAAGGAATACAGTGCTAACACATGGGATAACATGGATGAATCTTGAGGACCTTATGTTGAGTGAAACAGTCAGGCATTGAAGGACAAATATTACATTACCTCATTGATATGAATTAAGGAAATTGAGCAGATTCAGAGAGCTGTTTTCTTGAAGATAGGTTTACAAGAAATAGAAAGGGAGAAGAAGGTTGTGAGCCAATGTCCATAAGGATGTAATCTATGATAAGGTGAAAGTGTGTAGTTGTGCATTGAAGGGATATGACAGGAGGGTAGTGATATTATTGGGTGGGGTGGTGATGTTTTGACAGGTGAGTAGATTGAAAAGAGTGGGTTGGAAGGTACAGGTAACTGAGAGGAGGGTTGGGAGAGGGAACAGGTGAATACTGGGGATTGACGGTTTGTAGCTGAATGTACAAAGTTGGGAATGCTCTTATGGCAATATGTCAAGGAAGAGTTACTAGTTTAGTCTGTTGGATACGGGGGCATTCAGGACAGAGTGCACCAGGGGCAGGCTTCTAAGGAGTGTGTGAGTGATCCTTTTTGTCATAATATGTTGTATTATCAGTCGGTAGAGACCCACTTAATGAGCAGGAAGTTGTTGGACTCCCATCCTGGGGAGGCCCTATATGTTCATAAACAGAGGGGTGGGAGTCTCTAGAGAGCATGAGTGGTTCCTAATAGGGGAGGACAAACCAGTGTGTCTAGTCCTCAGTGTTGTTAGAAGTAACTATGAATCTTGTCATCTAAGGAGTGAAGCTGGGTGTTTGCCATGGACCCTGAAGAGTGGGGAAGGGTGGAATAGTATAGATGGAACAGGGGGTATTTAGTGGGCAATGGAAGTGTTCTACATGATCTTGCAATGTTGGACACAAGCCATGTTAAATATCATCAAAATGTATAAAAATATGCTGTCTAAAATGTAAACCATAATGCCATTCACCATGGTTAGTAGCTATGTTTCAATATTTGTGTATCAGTTGTAAGAAAGGTACCATCCACATACAAAAAGGTATTAATACAAGAAAGGGGGAAAGGGGGAGGATGATGGGAGTCCCCTATAATCTGTATGTGACTTTATTCTGACCTAAAACTTCTTTGAAATCAAAATGAATAAAAGTAAGACACTGGGGAATAAATGGAAGAAAATGTCACTGTACATACAGGACACCAGATATTATAGCGATGAAAGGCAAAATGTCAAAAATAAATTTTAAATATTTTTCATTATTTTTTAATATTCCAATATTTTAATTTTATTTTTAATTCAAAACATTTTAATATATTTTATTCATTATATTTAAACCTATCATTATTATTTCATTTTCCTATTAATTGTATTTGACTATTGTATTGGTTTCATTTTTGAAGACGCTTTGGATCACAGAAGGGTAACAAGTGGGGCAGGGAATGATCATTGGGGTGGGGTGTCAGTGATTGGGGATCCATGGGAGGAAACTCTCCCTGGCATACATATAAGATATATAAATATGTTCACATGTTCACAGGGCATTGTCGTAGTGGGTGGAGTCCCACACAATAACTGAGAGACTATTGAATTCTCATCCTGGAGAGCTCTGCCACATTCTCTAATGGAGCAGCATCTGTTCCCCAAGTGCAGGTGCAATAACTGGCAAAGGAAGATGATCCATTGATATTTATGACTATGATAATGAGCCTTTGCTCTTGAAATTGTAACAGCCTCATGTTATGGGGTGACTAAGAGTTGCCTCCTGAGAGCCTCCTTGTTGTTCAAATGTGGCCTCTCACTAACCCAAACTAAGCTTGTACCTTCTCCCCAGCATTGGGCATGACTCTCGGGGATGAACTTCCCTGGCATCAAGGGATTACTACCAAGCACCAACTATCAATGCAACTGGAAAAAGACCTGAAATAAAAGGGGGAAAAGGTAAAGACAAATGAATTTATATGGCTAAGAGACTTCTAAGTTAGTCAGGAGGTCATCCCAGAGATAATGCTTATGCACAACACAGCAAGATCTCATAGACTGCTAAAGTGGATGCTACCCCAAATAGTGGGGTCTTGTGGACTCTGGAGACACCCTGTTCCTATGGTCAGGGCAGATAGCTTCAGAGTTTGGTGTCTTGCCATTGGGCCCTACTTTGGAATTTGTGCTCCTGAGAGTGAAAGAGTTAGACTCAGTTATGGCTTACCTACATATGGCTCATCAGTCCCTTCTATTTAAACCTATACTTGTTCCTGGACTTTGTAGGTGTACATCAAAGGGACTGTAATCTTTGGGCTGTCCATGTGCTGGCTGTGGCCAGAGGCTCAGTGTAGTTGCGGCACCTACTCTCCAGTATATTGGACTCACCCAGGACAACTGACGGGGGGTGATGATTGAAAATCACTATGCCAAGGGGATGAGGGAGCCTATGGCTGTAGGTAGGAGAGCCACATCCTTCAGCTGTATGGGATTGAGGACCCCTCTTAATTGGGGGTGGAGTGGATGTCACCATCCCATGCTCCTCAGGATTGGGGAATGAACTTTGGACTGGTTTGGATTTGCTGGTATTCTACTGTGGACATATTGTGGTTCTGGCAATGGAAGAGATTGCAGCATTGATTTGGAGGCAGTGGTCACTGGAGGCCCTGGGGGCAGGTAGAGGGAAAAACACTTGTAATACGGGGGCCTATCTGGGACTTGGGAATCATTCTGAATGACAATGCAATGACAGACATAGGCACTTTTATGTCGTTCCATAATAGGCAGAACAGTGTGGGAGAGAGTGTAGACTACAATGTGAACTATGGTCCATGCTCAGTGGCAATGCCCCAGGATGCCTTTATCAATTGCAATGAATGTGCCACAGTAATGAAAGATGGTTTTTATGTGGAGGGTGTGGGAGGTGTGGGGAGTGGGAAATACGGGAATCCCTATATTTTTTGTGTAACATTTATGTAATCTAAGTATGTTTAAAAATTTTTTAAAAAATATTTCAAAAAGTAAGCAGGTGAGAAAATCACGCTTTTCTTTCATTCTAGAGCTCTGTTTAATGCCCATTGTGACTTCCTGTTAGCTCTTGGGTGAGGTACACTTTATGTATATTGATCAGAATTTTCGTACTCAACCAGGGTACCAGTGAGAGGTCTCCTATATCTGGGGAATGGATTCTGGGAGTAGGACTCTAGCCTACAATCCCAGGCACACCCAATTCCAAACCTAAGCCAAAACCAAGGACTAGAGACAGTCTAGCCACCTACAGCTTCAGCAGGAGATTTAAACCTTCACTCTAGAGAATAACTAATAATTTTGATAAGAAAATCACTATTCACTGAGGCTGCAAGGATTTTGTGAGCTGCCTGTTTCCTTCCTTCCTGACTGCTTTCAATATTTTCAATGCCAAAGGCAGAGGAATCCCGATCCCAGCTTTTGGAGACAAGGTGCTCCAGCAGCCACAGAGACAGGCTAAGGGGTGCTCTACCTGGGGGTTGGGGGTGGGCAATAAGTCCATCAGGCTGCAGCCTTTCTGAGGTCACAGGGTCCTAACAGGTTGCCAAAATTTAGGGAATCCCTTCACAGATCCTCAAGGTCCATGCCTGGCCTAGAGAATTGACTAACACACTAAGTTTCATCACTCAAGGAAAGAGGTTTATTAAATTGTTGGAGGACAGGAGATTGGATGTTTCCTCAGCAACAGAAGGTAGAGTGGCATTTTATTGCCTTGTGTAGAGGAGAAATTAGAGTTTGAGTTACAGAGACTGACAGGTGAGATGGGCTGCATCTTGAGCATGCTCTATAGCACTACATGTTTAACAGGGAAAGCTACATGCTTGGTTATATATCATGCATGTAGAGAAAATGACATCTAAATCCCACCCAGAGGCATATAATTTACTATAATAATGAACAAAAGTTCAGTGAAGTTCATTCAACTACTAAACTGAGTCTGCACTGGGAATGGGAAAATCCCATTGTGATTAACAAAGTTTTGTGGTCAGCTACCAACCAGATCTACTCTACCTTGGTTGGCTGGATTCTAAATAAAGCAACGTTAGGCTTGGGAGAAAAACAGGATGGGGACCTAAGGGAGTTAAAGGAAATTTATGGGCAGCTTCAATATGGAACAACAACCTGGATGGACAGGGCAATAAGGAGTGAAGTTGATTCTCAGAGGTTCTGAATCATCAGAGATGGATGAAGTCATAAGGCAGGCCAGTCTTAGATGGGCAGAGAATTGTGGATTATAGATATCTTTTCCATTATCAAACCCATTCTCTGTGGTCCATGTAGCCTCTCTGGTTCCTGAGAGGGCCAAGCCTCACTTACACTGGCATCCTCCTCCTCTTGTTGGGAATCCCCCTACCTCACTGGTCACTTCTGTCATATCTTCGTGGTCTGGGACTATGGAGTGTGTGTAACTGAAATTGAGTGTAATACCTCAACATAACTGCCATCTGCCTAAATAACCATGGGGTTTCATGTCCAACTTCCTCAAATATTAATTATTGGATTTTCCAAAAACACAAGAAAACTATATTTCATGTAGATACAGAAAAAGTCCCTCAGGCAACTTCTTTCCTAATGGGGTGAGGACTTAATTCCAACCACATTCTGTTCTTCTCACAAAATGAGACATTGACCCTCTTCTGCCATGATTAAGTTCCCTTGAATAGGCTCCTGTGTGAATCAAGACATGAAACTTATAGTGAATTTATATTAACACCATTGAGTGCCTGCTTTTGCAGACTCTGTGAAGGTCTATCTCAATAGACAGTATTAAGAAAAAGAAAGTCAATATTTCTCCAGAGGTACAAGGAATAGAAGACTCTGGAAGCTACTTCTAATCTTGTGGCAACAATAGTTGGAAACCTAGATTAAAGTATGTTTTTCTCTTCAAAATTCAATTGCCATAATTGGCATACGAGAAAGCATTTACCAATAACTAGTTAACATTGAAAAAATCTTTTCTCTGCTATTAGATTGGGAACTTCACAGTAGGAGGAGTAGAATGTTATAATTACTGCATTACCCTGATCAGCCCAATTTTTCATTAATTTCTAATAAATGTGATATGAATATGTTTGAACTGAGGATGAACAAATCAATTATTTATTATTTAAATGGCTCTGGCACAAAAAAGTCTTCCATCACTGCTCATTTATAGTCCCATCCAAGTTTACTGAGATGGATTTCCTTGAAAACTTGAATCTTCATGTATTATTTAGCATTAGAATCACATAATTTTTACATAAACATCTAAAAACATTATTATAAATGAAAGACTCCTTAATCCAACATCTAAAGCCACACTGCTATATATTGATGGAGTTCAAATAAAGGCCATGACAACTGACAGAATGCAGACTGCCTTGGAATGTAGGAGACAGGCTGGAATGTAGGAGACAGGTGCCTCTAGTCTCAAGACACTGAGATAAGATCTGAGAGGAGACTGGTGGGGAGACATCCTGAGCTTCAAAGAGAGTAACATGTATATGTTAGATAAAGATTTACAAGGTCTGCTACTAAAGATTTACAAGGCCTGCTAAGTGCAGGAATGTAAAGAGAACTGAGCCATTAACCCTTAAAACTTACTGACTTTAGTAAAGTGTAAACTGTCACATATCTACTGCCTTTGCAAAAGTGCACACGTATTTTCTTTGTTCAAAAGCCATGGTTTTTTATGCGGTGGGGCTCTTCTCCCTTTGGATAGAGGGTCCCCTGATCCCAGTTATTTCTTCTCTTTGTCTCATTTTTTCTCATCCGCGGCACTGTTTTCAAGGACCCAGTTCCTGAACGTCAACATCTGGCACCCAACATGGGGCCCTGAAAACGAAACTTTTCTTTCAGTCAGTGTGCAGCAGACCAAGGAGCTCCTGAGAGTTGTTTTAAAGAAAAAGAAAACAGTAAAGGTAAGATTACATCCTTGGATTCATCAGGGTTATGGGTAATCAGCAGCTGAACTTTGAAGAGTACTCTAGAGTGTTAAAAACTTTATTAAAAAGCACCAGTGTAACTATTAAATCCTTGGCTTTTGAGGAAGTTTTTTCTCTTGTACAGAAACATTGTTTTTGGCTTCAGCCACAAATACGGGATATTTTAAACCTGAAACAATGGAAGTTAGTAATGAAAGCTTTAAAAAGGGCTTACCAAAAGGGAGAAATAATTACCCTTCATGTATAGTCTTTGTGCAGTCTTATTTCTGTTGCTTTTGAACCATTACAAACAGACGAAAATGAAGATATTAAACAGGATACTGCTATCGCTGAACCGATAGCAGAACAAGCTAATGATGATTTTATGAAAATATATATGAAAAAATTAATGAACAGCCAAAAACAGATAAAGTCATGTCTAATAAAAAGGAGGAAAAGGAAAAGGGAATTTATGGAACTTTTCCAGTGGTCGTTATGCCGTCCGCTCCAAAAGATGATTTATTGTCTTTTGAACCAACATCTGCACCTCTTAAAGTATCTACTGATCCATTTTTTAAAGCATTTGATGACCCCCAAAAGTTTCTGTTTTTGTGCCAGCACCATCCTCTTCAATTATGAAAAACATAGCAAAGGGAAGTAGAGAAGGAGATTCAGAGGCTATGCAACTTTTTTCTACTTTTCCAGTAACAGTAACTCAAATTCCAGTAGATGCTGACAATCCCCAAGGGGGTGTACAATTTTAGCATGCACCTATTCCTTTTAAAACTATCAAAGAATCAAAACAAGCATGCACTCAGTATGGTGTAAATTCTCCTAATACTCAAGGATTGGTGCAAGGAATGGCACAAGCAGACACATTAATACCCTGGTATTGGGATTTGTTAGCTCGAGCTGTTCTTAATTCAGCAGAATTTTTACAATTTAAACCTTGGTGGGCTGATGAAGCTAATATTGTAGCACAGCAAAATCAACAGCAAAATCTACCAATGTCTATTACCGCTGAACAAATGTTAGGAATAGGTCAATGGGCTGGTGTTCCTCGCTAAGCTCAGTATGATGATATTGCCATTGTACAAGTTTGATTGTGCTGCCTAGCTGCCTGGTGATGAATCTCCACCCCTGGACAGGCTGTACAATCATTTTCAAAAATTGCTCAAGGAAGTACTGAACCCTATGTTGAATTTGTAGTGAGGCTGTCAGATGTAGTCAACAAGACAGTAACTCAACCTGATCTTAAAGAAATGTTTATTCTGATGTTGGCTTTTGATAATGCTAACGGTGAGTGTAAAAAGGCTTTATGCCTGATAAAGGCAAATGGAGGTACTTTACAGGATCATATAAAGGCATGCCAAGACATTGGGTCTAATACATATAATATAACCCTTCTTGCAGCTGCTATAAAGGGACATAGTCCTATGATTAATAATTTAAATTGCTTTAAATGTGGGAGACCAGGTCATATGAAAAAAGATTGCCGAACCATAACTGGTGTGAGAGCTCCATTTAGCGGCAATAATAGATCAATACCAACTTGTGTGTGTCCAATATGTCAAAAAGGGTTACACTGGGACAAGGATGCCATTCTAGATATCATAAAAATGGCAGTCTCATTAATAAGTCGGGAAACTTCCAAGCAGGCCTTGCTCAAGGCCCTCAGACAAACAATATGAGCACATTTCCTAGCCTAGCTCAAATATACCCAGTCAGCAATGGAGCAGCTCACTCTGGCCTGTAACAGAACTTAAAGCAGTTACCAAAGGCAGTGCAGCTGTTGATTTTCCCTCAGCTGAAACTAAGTTTATTACTCCTTCACTGGGTATACAAAAAATAAGGACAGGAATTAAAGGACCTATCCCAGAAAACAATGTAGGTTTCATAATTGGCCATAGCAGTCTTATGAATCAAGGTGTATTAGTGCAAACCAGGATCATTGACTCCAACTTTGTTGGAGAAATTTGTTTATTAGCACAAACTTTAACTCCTTATGAAATTGAGTCAGGAGATCGTATAGCTCAACATCTTTTATTACCATATCGTAAACCTCAGTCGTGGCCTATAAAACGTACAGGGGGTTTGGTTCCACTGGGTGTAAAGTTTATTGGCAAACAGCAATTGGGGATGAAAGGCCTGAAATTACCATAAAAATAAATGGAAAGTTATTTTTAGGATTAGTGAATACCGGGGCTGATATCTCTATCATTGCTAAATGATATTGGCCACAAGCTCAGACTTTACAAAAAGCGCCTAACAGTTTTCACTGGCATTGGCACAATGACAGATGTTTATCAGAGTACTCAGATATTTAAGGTAGAAGGTCTGGAAGGACAAGAGGCTGTTCTGCAACCTTATGTTGCGGATGTAGGACTTAATTTATGGGAAAGAGACATTATACCAATGGGGAGCTTATTTGAATATTCCTCACGTTTCTGACACAGCTAAACATCTTATTATTCATATGCAATATGCTCCCCCTTCCTTACCTGAGACACGACTTACTGGAGACTACCATGGCCTAGGATATTCAAATTTAGAGTAGGGGCTACTGTTACAATGGGCTTTGCATTACCTTTAATGGCTAACAACCAAACCTATCTGGGTTGAACAGTGGCCCCTTCTGAAAGAAAAATTGGAAGCCCTGAAAAAATTAGTACAGGAGCAGTTAATGGCAGGGCATATTGAACCCTCTACTAGTCCATGGAATTCTCCAATTTTTGTAATTAAAAAGAAATCTGGAGAGAGGCAAGATGGTGTCAGTTTAGGAGGGCACTTGCTGACTTGCTCTCTGTAAGGACAACTAATTGGGGACAGGGTCCTGTCTGGGGATTTGTGCTGTGGGTGCACAGAGTGAGAAGTATGGAACATCTATCTGGAGGCAGCTCGATGACATGGATTGCTTGGTAGAGATTTGTGAGTTTTAACCCTGCCCGTGGAGGTTAACGCAGACAGCTGAGACCCACCCTCAGGGAAAAAGGCTGATTTGAGCCACGACTCCCACTGGCAACCTGGTGAGAGGGAGTGTTCTCCAAGACTGGGAGGGTTCTGGTGAAGGGTTGAGAGGGGTTTCCTTTCTGGGGATTTGGCTACCTGTAACCCCTGGCAGCTTTGGGGAACAAAATAGCTGGATTGAATCATCACTAGGCAGAAGGGAGAGGCAAAACTGCTGAGGAAGTTGATTTACCCAGCTGCCCAGGGATGTGCCCCAACTCCCACCGCTGGCAACCCATTGAGAAGGAGCATTCTCCAAGAGTGGGAGGGTTCTGACAGAAGGTGGAGAGGGGCTTCTTTTCTGTGTATTTGGCTGCCCGCACCCCCTCATAGCTTTGGGGAGCAGATAAGCTGGCTTGAAGCAGTGCCAGGCTGAGGAGAGAGGCTAATGTACAGGGGAAGCCAGATTTACCCAGCAGCCTGGTGACACTGAGGCTTGGCTCCAGAGGGGGAGGTGTCAATAAATTTTATCATTCTGCACTGACAAGCATCAGAGCTTCAACTCCCCTGAGGAGGCCAGGAAATGGGAAGTGCATGATTACTTTCCATGAACCTAGTTAAGGTCCCCTCAGTGGAGGGGGTGGTCTAGAACAGGACTTCTTTTGGGTTCCTTATTTCACGAAAAAAAAATAAAAAGAAGAAGACAGTCACTTTAAAAAATAAAAAATGAATTTTTCTTTTTAATTTAGTTTAATACAATTGATTGATAAACACAAGCAGGCTGAGAGGTTCCACAAGGGCCCAAGAAGGAACACTGTTCTTCCTTAGATTTGTTTGACTGCTTGCTTGTGTGGTTGTTTGGTTTTTCTCTGTTCATTTGCTGTCTCTGGCTTTTCTTTCCTCTTTCCTGGCCCCCTTCTTTTTTCTTTCTTTCTTTTTTTTAAATTAGGTGCTGCAAGCTTGTCTCTTCTTTGCTGTGCTTCTTCTTCAGTGCTTTCCCATTCTCTGTCTATATTGATTTTGTATCCCAAGCTATCTCTTTTCCTTCTTTCATCTTTCTGCCTTCTGCTTTCCATTGTGGTTCTTACATACCACATTTTTTCATTAGCCCACAACTTAAGAGTGTAAATTTTTATTCTATCTATTCTGTTTTCTTCTTTTTTATTAATATTAACTTTTTCCATTCAGCCCTATTTTTACTCTTTCTCTCCCTCCTCACCATTCTAGCCTCTAAATCATTATATATATATATTCTTCTATTTGGTTTCCCAGTCCACGTTAGGTACTCCACTTTTTTCCCTATTACTCTACACTGCATACATGAGCTAAATATTCATTTCACTAAGTCTTATATGGCCCCTCTTCTAACTTTTATC
>JAQZBX010041234.1:0-10750 GCA_029593785.1 Cabassous unicinctus
CCCCCCGTGTTTGCCTTGGCCCAGGGTCCCGGGTGACTCATCTGCTGTTGAGCCGCTGATAGGGGTGGCCAGGCCGGGGGAACCCAAATTATAGGCCCGGGAGAGCTGGATGCACCCGCGGCGGTGAGCTCAGCTGCACTGCCCACCCTCTGCTGTACGCCTTCTCTTGCAGCACTGGAGGCCGCCACCCGGAGGCACCAAAGGATCCACAGCCCAACTGCACTGACTCTTGGGAAATCCCCCCACAATCAGCAGTCTGCCCCAACAAATCTGTAGGATTACCCTACGCAGAACTTTGCCTGGTTCCCCAACTGGGACTGATGGATTGATGGCCTGTGCCTCTGGTGCCCGAGAAGGTGGTGCCGCCTGCTGGTGCTTCTAGGGAAGGCAGGCTCCTCGGCCCACAGACTCTCAGCTTCGGTTCCCAGCTTCTTCCTGGTACCCCAACATCAAGGCAAAGTCCCTTTCCTCTCCAATATCCCTCCTCTATCCCCATCCCAGTTGGGAGGGGTGCTGGTTTGTTACTGAGTTCCTACTTCAAGCCTTTAAAGTTATTCATGGGCAAAAGTGATTCCGAGAAATAAAGCAGGGTAAGGGAGATAGGTAGCAGGATTCTATTTTACATCCGGGGAGGGAGAAGGAAGTGAGGGAGCAAATTCATAGAGATATCTGGGGAAAAGCATTCGAGAAGACAGAAAAGCAAGTGCAAGGATCCTGAAACAGAAGCATGCTTGAAGTGTCCAAGGAATTAGCCAGGAGGCGGGTGTGGCTGGAGGGAAGTGATCCATAGGAGAGCGAATGGTAGGCATCGAAGCTGGAGAACAAGGAGCAGGATCAGATCAGATAGGGCCATGTATGCCACTGTAAAGATTTTGGCTTTTACTTTGAGTGAGATGGGGAACCACTGGAGAGCTTTGTGCAGAGAAATGTAATGATCCGACTTGTTTCAGAAAGGATGGCTCTGGCTGCTAAGTGGAGAACAGCCTGTGGGTGGCAAAGTTGGCAACAGGGAGAGCTGTTAGAAGGCTATGCAGTCATCTAGGTGAGGGATGATGGTGGCCCTGATCAGTGTTGTAGCAGTGGTGGGGTGAGAATGGATCAGGTTCTGCAGATAATTTGAAGATAGAGGGATAGGATTTGCTGACTGATTGGATGTGGAGTATATATATTAAAAAAAAAAAAAAAGAGACATGAGTCAAGGATGACTCAAAGATTTTTGTACCAAGCAGCTGAAAGGATGGAGTTGCCATTTGCCAAGATGGGGATGACTGCAGAAAGAGCAGGTTAGGGTGAGGGAGGAATCAGGAGTCCAGTTTTGGACATGTAAATTTTGATATGATTCTTGAAGTGTTAAATGTGCAAGTCCAGAGTTCAAGTTTGCAGGTATAAATTAGTGAGCAAAAGACTGGACAGATCACCAAGAGAATGACTATAGACAGAGAAGAAGAAGCTCCAGACTGAACCTGGCTGCACTCCCATGTTTAGAAATTGGGGACACAAGGAGGAACCAGACAAGGAGACTGAGAAGGTGAACAGCCACTGAGGTAGGACGGGTATTCCAGAAACCAAGTGAGAAAGTATTTCAAGAAGGATGAAGTAGCCAACTGTACCTGTTGTTCCGGAAAGGTTGATTAGGACAAGAACTGAGAATCGATTATTGGGTAAGGCAACACAGAGGTCATGGATGATCTTGATAAGTGTAGTGGAGTCAAAGGCCTGATTGAGGTAGAAAGAGAGAATAAAGAAAAGGAATTGGTGGTAGTGATTAAGGCAATCCTTTTGAGTTTTGCAGTAAGAGAGCGCTGAGAAATGGGGCAATCTTGGATAGTAATGTGGGGACAAACGAAGTTTTGGGGCTTTTAGACAGGAAATATTACTGCATGTTTGCCTGCTGGTGGCTATCATCTAGCAATAAAAAAAGAGGATAATTGATAGAATGATGATGTGATCTAAATAGAAATTTGGGCCAGATCACAGAGCCCCTGCCCGCTTCCTACCTACTCCTGGTGGGTGGAATGGTGGAACAAAGGCTACTGATGCCTTTCCTCTCTTCCCACCTCTGCTTGCCCCCAATGGCCACAGACAGGGCTTTCCTGTCTTCCAGCCCACCTCTCGGATTGTGTCAATCCACCAGACCAAAAGATGTAACCCAGGCCCTAATGGGGAGAAATTCCTAAGGGACAAGCGATAGGCTGCCCATGGTACATTGTCCGTCCAGTCCTCTGTAGAGACTACTAGATTTGGGAAGTGAAGGATGCCTGGCCAGGGATGAATCCTTGGAGGAGCCAGGTAAACGGGGCTTGACAAAGGGTCTAGGAAGGACATTGCCCTGAAAAATAGCCTCTATCAGGCTTTGCTTGGATTATTAGGTACTCTTTTCAAATGCAAGTGCCTTAGAAAAGGTCATTAAACTTATCAGGCATTTACTCTTTAGTGAAATTTCTCTGCCTTGGAGGGGAGGCTTTGTCATTTCTGGGTCTTGAGCCTCTGGGCTCAGGCCTGGGTAAATTACCCAGTCAGAAAGCATCCTAAAAGACAGAGGAGATGAAAATGAGAGAATCTAAAGTCCTAAAGATCATTTGTACCTACCTGTCAATTTTGAGAAGAGCCCAGCCTGTTATTGCTGCACACACTCAAGCAGCTGATAATGTGGGAAGAATGTGGGCTCTGAGTCACATCAGTCTGGGCTGTTAGCTGTGTGGACATTAGAAAACTGTATCTGTTTTTTTTTTTTTTCCCCCCCCTTTTTTAAAATGGGGAAAGAGGAGAGATGTAAAGAAGGAGATTCTTCCAGGGGCCATCTGTATGTGGTGGTGAAGCATGATAACCAAGCTGGCAGTGCCCCCTATGTCCCGTATGGAGAACAGCAGTCACATCTTCAATAGGCTAATGTGGCCTTGAAGGCTTGAGTTGAAATACCTAGGAGGGAAGAAAAAGATACAATGAAGGAGATGGCCCCAGGCACTCTGGGCATCCCTGCGTAGTGAGAGTGGGGAGAGCCAGAATTTGCAGGGGGAGGGGAAGACAAAAACTGGATGATAGAACAATCCAAAGAGAAGCAGACACATGAAGGCCGGAGTTCACTGCTCTGTTCAGCCAGCAGCCCCTCTCTTGTCCGCCCTCCCCTGCCACACAGACACCTGCCATCTACTCCACTGCCCTTCCTTTCTGAGCCTGGTCCTCAGAGACTCAGCTACGCTAGGCCTTGTCCTCCTTGCTATTCCTCTGCTGCAGGTTCAGCCCCCTCCCCTAGTGACATATATAGGTTGACACATGCCACAGGGTGACACACCATAGATGAGGCAAAGTACACAGGGCGACAGAGTGACACACACATGCATATTTAATCTCCCACACACACACATAGTCATCCAGTTGCAGACAGCTCTCCAGCCCTTAGTCAACCTTCTGGGTCTCCTCCTTCTCTGGGTTTTTGCCACCTTCTTCCCGAGCTACCTTGCTGTGACAAGGTGACTTGATTCCTTCTAACCTGAGCTAAACTCGAAGATTCTTTTGAAATCTTCCTAACATCCTTCCTCAGAACATGGAGTTTCTGCACATGCCGACACACAGGAGTGTGCACCTTCACGCACATTCCTACATTCTCACATGCACTCACATTCATATTGTCACACACACGCACACACACACACTTGGGCACGCTTTCCCGCCCACATGTGCAAACCGCCGCTGCCTCGGGTTTGTCTCCGCCAGGCTCGGTTTGGACAGCTCAGCCCCCAACCCACCCCCGGGATTTCCCTGACCACAGCCCCACCCTCAGTCTCCCCCTTTTCCTTCCCAGTTCAGCCGTCGGGGGTTCCTGGGCGAGGAGGCGTCTCCGCGGAGTCGCTGCCCAGAACCACAGGTTTCCTTCCGCCAGTCAGGTTGAGTGAGAGATGGGGACGCCGTCAGGGCCCAGGGTGACGTCGAGGGGACAACCCCACCGCGGGCGGCGAGGCTACTGAGCTCCAAGCGGGTTCTCCCCGCAACACATTCTCGCCGCGCCCCCTGGCGGACACGGGTCCCCGACGGGCTCAGGACGCGAGAAATGAGGCGGGCTCGCGTGGGAGGGCGTCCCAAGGGGAGGGGTCCGCGGCCAGTGCAGGCCTGGAGGCGGGGGCCACCGGGCAGGGGGCGGAGGTGAACCCCGACGGCCAGTCCGTCAGCTCTTGGCCCAGACGGGCGGGAGTCACGGCCCCGCTCGCTACCCATTGTCTGCGCCCTGACCGGTGCGCCCTGGTGCCACGGCGCGGCCCGGCGGGGCAGCCTCCTCCCGTCGCTTCAGCCTGCGCCGCAACTATAAGAGGCGGTGCCGCCTGCCGTGGCCGCCTCAGCCCACCAGCCGGGACTGAGAGCCATGCTGCCCGCCGTCCGCCCCCGGGACTGTTAGAGCCAGACTGCGAACTCTCGCCACTGCCGCCACCGCCGCGTCGCGTCCCACCGTCGCGGGCAGCAGCCACAGCAGCCGCAACTGCAGCACAGAGTGGGGCAAGGCCAGGCAGGCCATGGGGTGCTGGGCGCTGCTGCCCGGCTGGGTTTCTGCTACGCTGCTGCTGGCGATTGCCGCTCTGCCCGCAGCCCTGGCCGCCAACAGCAGTGGCCGATGGTGGTAAGTGAGCTGGCACGGGGTCACCACTTGTCCTGGGGCACAGAGCCTGGGGGTTAGCCGGACCCAGATGCCACCTTCTGAGATTCGTCGGCAGACAGGCTCCCCCCAGCACTCTGACTTCCCGCCGCGACACCAAGCGGCGCTCCTGCACGGAGCTGCCCCAGAGGTTCTCCTGCTGAAGTGGGGACGAATGACCCGCCTCGGCGGCCCATGGTGCCCCAGGCAGGGAGCCCATCTAGCACGGCCCTCCTCCTCGAGCCCAAACCTCAGCCTCACGGTGGCGGCCGCACCACAGGTTTCCCTGACTTGGGCAGCCAAGAGCCAGGCATGCGCTCAGAGAGAAGGCGAGAAGAGGGACCCCTAAGCACTTCACGCCTTGGGTGGGCAAGGACTGCAGGCCACTATTTCCTTGCCCAGGCTGCCTGGAAGCAGGTTCGGAGAGCCAAGGTGGACCCCTCGTCTCCAGGCTCCCCACCCTTGCCTGTCCAGACCCTGGACTCAGGGCACCGAGCAGCCCCAGGACACAAAAGTCTAGACGCCCAGTCCTTTCAAAATAGTGAGGCTGGGAGCGCGGGGTCATTACCTTGTTATGGATCTCTCGCCGCGCTCTCTGCGGGCAACTAGACCCAAGAAGAGGACAGGGTGGGCACGGCTTTTTTGCTTAGGGTGCTGGTCCCCCTCCCGAGCCTAAGCGCCTATCATCCGTCCCACCAGGGGCATCGTGAACGTGGCCTCCTCCACGAACCTGCTGACCGATTCCAAAAGTCTGCAGCTGGTGCTCGAGCCCAGTCTGCAGCTGCTGAGCCGCAAGCAGCGGCGGTTGATCCGCCAGAACCCGGGGATCCTGCACAGCGTGAGCGGGGGGCTGCAGAGCGCCGTGCGCGAGTGCAAGTGGCAGTTCCGGAACCGCCGCTGGAATTGTCCCACGGCTCCGGGGCCCCACCTCTTCGGCAAGATCGTCAACCGAGGTGGGTGCTCAGGAAGGCGATGCTTCCGGGACCGGGGGAAACGCGGGGTCACACCCAGGGCATGGGCGGGAGAGTGAGTGCAGAGATGTCCCAGGCGCCTGCGGGGTCACAAGCAACCCGCCACGAGCCTCTTGCTCGGCGCCAGCTCCGGGCCAGACTCTTTCCACTAAGCGTTCTCAGTGGTGCACCTTGGACACGAAGCTTAACTTTTCTGACCCACTGCGCCAAAGGAAGGGAGGTCCCTGGACCCCGAACGCTGGCCGACCGTCGCTTTTCCCCAGTCCCTCTTAAAGGCGCTCAGGAAGCTCTCTTTCGGGGCGTGTGTCTTGCCTCCGGCCCATTCCGGCTTGCAGCGTCGAGATTGCCGGAGTGTTTGGGCAGCGGAAAGGTCCTGGCGGTGCAGCGCTCTTCCATTCCCCGGTTTCGGGTTTTCTCTTTGGAACTGCCCCCACTTCCGCGCTGGAGCCAAAATGCACCCGGGGTCCCAATAAGGCATGTTTACGAGCGTGGCTGTGGGTGCGTGCCCACGAACGTGTTTTCTCTCTGAGGCTAGACTGCAGCTTCCCAACCCTTGCCGGCCGCCTGGCTCTCGGGACTCTAAGGGCGGAGTCCCGGCGCGGGACTCCAGGGTCCCAAGCCCTCCGCTGAGGGTGCCGGCCGCGCCCCGCGTGCCCCTTCGCTGATCCTGGCTCCTTTCCTTCCCCTTCCCCCCACAGGCTGCCGGGAAACAGCGTTTATCTTCGCGATCACCTCGGCCGGGGTCACCCATTCGGTGGCGCGCTCCTGCTCAGAGGGCTCCATCGAATCCTGCACGTGCGACTACCGGCGGCGCGGTCCTGGGGGCCCTGATTGGCACTGGGGGGGTTGCAGCGATAACATTGACTTCGGCCGCCTCTTTGGCCGGGAGTTCGTGGACTCCGGAGAGAAGGGACGGGACCTGCGCTTCCTTATGAACCTTCACAACAACGAGGCGGGCCGCACGGTGAGCAGGCTCGAGGGGCTATGCACCCAAAACCCAGTGGCGGGGATCTCTGAGTCCCAGCAGCGACGTGACGGTCCTAGATAAGGCAAGGGGCTGGGATAGGGCACCAGGAGAGGGCGATCTGAGGGAACAGGAGGTTGGGAAAGAAGCAGGAGAATAGGAAAGAGAGTGGCCGAGAGATGCCTTGGACCAAGGGTCAGGAGAGTAGAAGAGGTTAAAGTCCTACGACCCACACAGTATGCATTGCCTCGAGCTCCTGCATTGTACAGATTAGAAAAGGCTGACCGCCCGAGCTGACTCGCCGGAGCCTAGTGGGGGCCTGATTCCCAAATCTCTGCTGGGCATTCGCGCGTCGCTTCCCCTGCTCTCGGCGAGGTTCGGCCTTTGCTAAGGTCCCGGCGGCGTCCGGGAGGGGGCGGTATCTGGGGCGGTGGCTCCGGCTCTGACGGTGCCGGGGCCCCTCTCTCTTTCCTCTCCTCCCAGACCGTGTTCTCCGAGATGCGCCAGGAGTGCAAGTGCCACGGGATGTCCGGCTCGTGCACGGTACGCACGTGTTGGATGCGGCTGCCCACGCTGCGCGCGGTGGGCGACGTGCTGCGCGACCGCTTCGACGGCGCCTCGCGCGTCCTCTACGGCAACCGCGGCAGCAACCGTGCCTCGCGGGCGGAGCTGCTGCGCCTGGAGCCCGAGGACCCTGCGCACAAGCCGCCCTCTCCGCACGACCTGGTCTATTTTGAGAAATCGCCCAACTTCTGCACGTACAGCGGACGCCTGGGTACGGCTGGCACGGCGGGGCGCGCCTGCAATAGCTCGTCGCCCGCGCTGGACGGCTGCGAGCTGCTCTGCTGTGGCCGGGGCCACCGCACGCGCACGCAGCGCGTCACCGAGCGCTGCAACTGCACCTTCCACTGGTGCTGCCACGTCAGCTGCCGCAACTGCACGCACACGCGCGTACTGCACGAGTGTCTGTGAGGCGCTGTGCGGACTCGCCCCCAGGAGCGCTCTCTTCAAACCCGCGCCCCCCCACACACACACAAACTGACCCGAGACCCCGATACGCGCCCACTCCATCACTCCAGGCACGTTCCCAGCAGTTCAGACTATCCCATCTCCCCCACCTCCTCCTACCTGGGGACTCCTCAAACCACTTGCCCGGGGCGGCACGAACTCCCTTGCCATCCTGATGGAGCTGCCCCGGACCTACCTCCCTCCCTCTGCGCGGGAGATCCCTTGTTGCACTGCCCCCTACGTGGCCAGGAGGTGAGAGAAGATTCGTCCCTTCCCCCACCCAGGGCCAGCTCCTGACCGGGTTCCTCTGCCTCCTCCACCGCACCAGCGACCTCTCTGGCTCTCTCCTTCCCCTTTATCCTCGCTATTCTCTCTGTCCCTATGTGCCCTTCCCCATTCTCCTGCCAAGAGTGTGGACCTTGGACGCACACCTGGGCCTCGGGGCCTTTCTCCTCCCCACCAACAGCTGAAGCGGGAGGTCCCGGGGTGAACGGGCAGCTGTGGTGATATGGAACATGAGGTTGGGGGCCCCAACAGAGACGCCCCCGTTCTCTTAGCTTCTGCCGTGGAGCCATTGAACAGCTGTGAGCCATGTTTCCCTCGGTCACCTCCTACCCCTTCCTGCCCTGCCTCCTCATCAGTGTGTAAATAATTTGCACTGAAACGTGGATACAAAGCCACGAGTTTGGTTGTTGTAAATAAAACTATTTATTGTGCTGGGTTCCAGCCTGGTTCGCAGAGACCACCCCCACCCCAATCCAAACCCTCTCCATTCTTCTCTCCTTTTGCTCTCCAGCCTTTTCTCTTCCCCTCTTCTCCTAGCCCCAGGTTTTCAAAGATGCCTTTGCCTACGGGAATCAGTATTTCCTTCCACTGTAGCTATTAGTGGCCCCTCGCCCCCACCAGTGTATCTTCCTCTGCAAATAAAACTATTTTTATCAATGACTTGGCTTTTCCTTGAATCCAGAACATACTATTGTTCATGGTGCCCCCTTTTGTCTCCTTTACCACACCCAGGCTTGGGGTTCTTACCTATCTGGTTTCCAGGCCCCACAAGAGAACCCTGAGATTCTGACCCTTTGATGGCCCTAATGAGGCCACTGGAGATCTAGGTCTCCTGAGAGAAGAGCCTGGTCAGGAGCCAAAACCCCCTGCAGGGTTTGTTTTTGTTTGTTTTCCTATTCTCATACCAACTGGCCATGTCATATTGGGCAAGTGCTAACTGTGCCTCAATTTCTTCACTTGCTGGATGGGGCTTAACAACAAATAAACAACAAACAGACTCTGAGCCTGCCTTTCCTACCTGGAAGAGTTGTGGAAATATGGTGAACATAGCTACAATATAAACGATAGCTGTGATCATGATCTGAAAAGTAGGAAGAGAAACCCAAACAGAAAAGGTGCTGCAGCCCCCTAGGTAGAGCGATTGGTCCCTCAAGTCTCTCTGCTTCGGCTGCAGTCAGGGCATTGGGCAGTGGAAGGGTATCCCTCCAGCCCCCTCCCAAACAGGAAAACAACTTATTAGCCCCGAGCTCCCGACCTTGGGCTCAGGAGGATCCAGGAACCAGATAACGGGCTCTAGACCTGGACTCGAAAGCTCAGAGATGATGGTAGGAGGGAAGAACGGGGCAGGAGTGTTAGAATCCATATGTAGGCTAGGCTTAAACCAACATAACCTAAAGGAAACCCAAGTGTGGTCCCAAACCAAACCAATAAGCTAGCTATTCCCCTAAAAAGCCCGGATGAGAATTCCGTTACCAACAACACCATCTGCGTGCACGGTCATCAGAGTCCGCGGGGATCCTAACCCTGCCCACAGCTCTAAATCCATCTCTAACTCTAATCCTCTCCCCGTCCCTAGGTCTAACCTTAGCCTTAACCCTAACTTCAGACAAACACTAACCCCTTCCCCAGCTCTAATGCCTGTCCCTAATCCTAACCCCTCCCCTAGGGGAGAACCAGGAGGGCAGAAGGAGCTATGAAGCTGCCCATCCCCAAGGGCGACAACTGAGCCCGCTGACTTGAGAATTTCCCCCTCTCCCCAGGACTCCTTTGCTGTTGTCTCTGCCTCCCACCTCTCCCTGGATGTGTGAACTCTGACCCCAGCTAGCCTTTGGGATATGTGTGGGGGCAGGGGAGTGGAGCCATGAGCTGCTCAGCCCTTTCCCTTTCTCTCCATTCTCCAAGCTAGCACCAGCTCTAATGGGCAGCCTAGGGGGACAGAGAAAAACCTTATTGATCCGGGGTGGAAGGAGGCACCTAAAAAGCCCAAGGTTTCTAGTGAAGGACGTCCTGCAGGGAGAATGCCCAGTCTATAACCCAAAGCGCTGTTAGATTCCCCAACTCCCAAAGCAAGAAGTTAATGGGCAGCCAGAGGTGGGAAAGGGGGCTCGGGCCCCTGCTGGACAATGCTTAGAGTTGGGGAGAAGCAACAGGGCAGGAGTCAAAGGGTTGGCAACTGTCTCCACCCATTCTCACCCAACTCCAAGGACTAGCGTCAGTATCAGTTTTCAGGCCCAGAAGTTAGGGGTCTGTGGGCTGAGCTGACACGCAGGAGCTGGAAGAAGATCAAGGAAAGAAATGAATCCCGTTCTGCCTCAACTAGGCTTTCAACGAATCTCCTGCTTTCTTGGCCTCATTTGCCTTGTCTATTAAACAGAGATGGTTATGGCCACTTAGTCTTACCCTTAGGGAGGGGATGGGGTTCAGATGACATATGGGGAAGCTCAGGTCATGTGAACACCTCTTCTGTGCCAGACACTCTGCCAGGTGCTGGGTATATAGTGATGCACAAGCCACAGTGCCGGCTCGGAGGAATTGACAGTCTGGCCAGGAAATCAAGCACATCAACAGCTCTTGTCAGTATAATGGGGGGAGAGCAGTGAGGGCTCAATGAAGTGTAAAGCCCTTTGCACATGCCTGAAGTTTAAGGACAGACTCCCATACTCACGTCCTCAGTATGAAGGCCCTTTTCTTCCAGGGTCTGGGAAGGGGTGGGGGGTAGGGGTGCAGGTTGGGGCTGGGGCCTCACCAGGGCATGCATGAATAAAATGGGAAAAGTAAAAGGACTGCTGGGCCTGCCAGGTGCCACATGGGAGGTAATCATTAAGGTCACCTGTGCCCTCTTGGGGGGTGAGGGGAGAAAAGGACATAAACCCTGGGGAGGAAAGCAGCTGTGCCCAG
>JAQZBX010041234.1:10850-22522 GCA_029593785.1 Cabassous unicinctus
CTGCAGGGCTGATTCCACTGGGCTCCCGAGGAGACCGTAAATGCCCTAAGGGCTGTGTCCATTCTGAGTGCTTCAGGACTCAGCCGAATTTGGCCCACAATAAAGAGGCATTACACGATGACTTGAGAACTCCTTGACTTTGGAATATTGCTGCTTTTACTCCTTGGAGCTAAATGAGTGGGAAAGAGGTTTTTCTCTGAAGATCTGTGGTCGTTTGCTCATCTGCTCAGAGGTGGGGTCACCACCTCCCTGGCTGAGGCTGGACGCTCATAATGAAAGGGCCGAGGCCACTCTGTCATGGTGCAGCCCAGTGCCACTTCCCTTTCTCACACCCGTTGGTGCTTAGCGAAACTGAATTTCATTCATTCATTCAACAGGCAATGACTGAGGGTCTGCTGAATGCCAGGCCCTGGCGTAGCACGCCTGCACGCAGGAGGGTGTACACCCACCCACCCACCCCGCTCACGCACAGAGACCCTCTTCCCGTGGCCACACCAGCTCCAAGCCCCCTTCAGGGCTCCCTGGCTTTACCCTGGCAGCCTCATCCGGAAGAGTAAAGCTTCAGGCTCCTGCTTTTGTCACAGCCTAGGTTGGGGGTGGGGGTGGGGGCCAAGAACAGGGCACCTAAACATTCCTGCTTTCACTACGCCCCTGATAAATGAGGGGGTCCTTTCTCACTCCCTATCCACTCATCCTCTCAATGTAGGTGCCCTGGGGGAAAGAAAGAGCCGCTCTACAGGATGCTGGATTACACCTGCCCAGGCTTCCAGAACTTCTTGCTTCCCAGCTACTTGCCAAGTCAGTGCCAAGCTGAGCAAGATGGGGCAGTGCCACCCTGGGAAGCTCCCAGCTCTGCTCCCCCAGGGCTGAGACCCCTTCCTCCTCCCTCCTCCCTCCTCCCTATTAATCCTCGGAAGTGAAGGGGCCGTCCCTGTCCCTGGCGGCCCCTCAGCCCTATTGTGGCCCCTCGCCCTCCTCGGCTGGCGTCTAATTAACTCCTCCTGCCCCTGGTTTTGTGTGCCCCCCTTACCGCACCTTGTCGGCTCCGCCCCTCCGCTCGGCCCGCTCCCCCCCACGGACATTCCAGCCCGGCCGGGCCGGTGTGCCAGGGCAACCAGAGCCGGACCGAGGCCTAATCCCCCCGCCGCCTGGCCCGGCCGGGGGAGCCCCACTCACCTCCCCGCTCTCTGGGGGCTGCCCGGCTCTGCTGTGGCGGAGACACACAATCGGGACAAAGGCGCAGCCCCCAGGGGGCTAACTCAGCCTTCACGCCCAGGTTGTGCGGCATTTGGGGAGTTTAATGAATTGTCCATCACGCCTTTCAGGGCCCGCCCGTCAGCCTGGATTAATCTTCGGAGCCCTGGTGGGGTAGGAGACACTAAGCCTGTATTTATTACTCTCCCATTGTCACTAATTGAGGTAATTATCTGTGACTCTGGCCTGGCCAACAATGCGGCATTCACTCCTGGGACCTCGATGGGCCTGGCTCCCACTCTCAGCACCAACCCTCCCTCCCCTCCTCGCCCAAATGCGCCAAGGGCTAAGTTGGGCCCTGGAGCATGTTGGGAAAGTGGACAATGTCCCACGAAGCTTCACACACACACACACACACACACACACACACACACATACACACACAACCAGTGTCTCCCACGACCACCACTAAGAAGTGTGTCCAGGGAGGGCCATGGTCTCCCAAATTCGGCAAGAAAAGGAGGCAGCCTCTGCTGGGGGACGCGTTTGCCTGGCAGAGTCCTCAGGCCACCGAGGGGCATGTCTCTGAGTCTTTGGTTTTCTGGACTCCCCAAATCCTCATCTCTGGGCCTGTGGCACCAGACCCTCACAAGGCCCTTCTGTGGACCCTAAGATATGGGAAGGCCCTACCCCATTCCAGGCCTACTCTGGAGAGGTCCCTAAACCTGTGAAGGCAGGCAGCGTGGCTGTGGGTATGATGGGGAGAGGTTGGGAGAGAGAACAAGGGCTTGGCAGGAAGCTCAGGGGAAAGGCAATAGTGACATTCCCAGGGTCATGGCATTCCCAGGGGTCACACTAATGTGGCCATACAATAGCCTCAGGAAGAAACTTGGATTTGGAGGGGTGAGCAGTGCCAAAGGTTGGATTTCATGTAGAGAAAGCTTCCCGGGGCAGGGGGTTGGCCCGGGGAACCAGGTGGTTGTGTGTATGTGAAAGAGAAAGAGAGAGATGAGAAAGGAAGATTTGGACAGTACCAGACTGTGAGCTCCTTGACGGCAGGGATTGTATCTTGATCACTGTTGTTTTTACAAGAGTCTAACACTGTACCTGGCACATAGTAGGCACTCAATAAATAGCTGTCAAATGAACAGATGGCTCGATGAGGCTTGTAACTGTATTGGGGTTGAGGCCTGTGTACTCTTCTTTTCCACAGCCACATTCAGGATCTTCATTCCCTCTCGGGACCTGCTGGAAGATGTCTAGACCATCCTGGGACAGTCCTCGAAGGGGCACTTCAGGGCTGGAAACGCCAAGGACCCTGGCAGAGCTCAGAGCTACAGTTGGAACAGCGCCACCTTGTGGTGCCTCTTGGGAGAACCTGCTGATGAGACCCCAGCCAAGAAGGCAGCCTGGTTTGGGGAGGGCTCACACCAGGATTGGGGCGTGGTTTTATCATCTGTTACTTCCTTCCACCAGGATTTACCGAGAACCTGCTCCATGCCAAGCTTGTAGGGGATACAGATCTAAATGGAAGGCTTGGTCCAGCAGGGGATTCCACAAAGTAACAAGATCAACAAGGGTCATAAGCAAGCAGCAGGGGAAAAAAAAATGCTATGGGTATTGAGGAGACAACTAGGACGTTCCCAGCTCAAAAACTCTGTTTCTCACCGCTCCTTCAGTTCCTCTTTCTAAAGCTCAAACGTCATATCCTTACTTTTCAGAGATACATCATGATTTGGCTTCTCAGGATCTCATCTCTCTGCATTTCTGCACTCCCCAGAGCCTCTGTTCCCTGTGAAAGCCAAGTGCTTTCCCACCTCTCTACCTCTGCCCACACCATTCCCTTCTGGACCTGCTGGATCATCCCCTGGAATGCACTCTTCCCCATCTCCTTCTGTTATAACCTAATATGTGCCTTCCTCCACCAAGGCTTTTCTTTTCTTTTCTTTTTTTAAATATATTTTTATTACAGAAGTTGTGAACTTACAAAACAATCATGCACATGTGTGGAATTCCCATATAACACCCCTTTACCAACACACACCATTGTGGAACATTTGTTACAATATTATGAGATAATAGCATCAGTTAATACCACCAACTATGGTCCATATCGTACATTTGGCATATTTTTCCATACCCCCTGATTATTAACACAGTACATCTTTGACATTGATGCAAGAATATTATAGTATTGCTGTTGACTATAGTCCCTAGGTTACATTAATTGTAATTTTCCCACGCTTCTCCACATTCCCACCACCCTGCAACAGTGACGTACATCTGTTCTCGTTCACAGAAGGACATTCTTGCATTCGTACTATTAACCACAATTCTTATCCATCTCTGGTTTCACAGTGTTATTCAGTCCTTAGATTATTCTCTAGCTTTCTTTCAATTGACATTTACATCCCTAGACTCACAAAGGCTTTTTTTAATTTCCTTTGGCAAGGTGACCTTTTCTCTTTGAGTTCCTGAAGCACCTTCTTGGTAGAGCTTTCATTAACAGCAAATATGGCCTGTCCCATTGATGGTTATTTGTGCATGTTATTCACCCCCCTACTAGGCTTTCAGTTCCTCGAGGACATGGGCTCTGTGTATGCCCATCTTGGTGTCCCTTGCAGCACTGAGCTAGGCACATTGTATGCCCTCATTCAGTGATGAATAGATGGACGGTGGTTGCATGAATGAGTGGATAGATAGATGAATGGATGGTTGGATAGATATAGATGTATGGTTGAATGGTTGTGTAGATAGATGGACAATTGAGTGGATGGATGGATGAATAGATAAATGAATGGTTGGATGAATGAACAGATGGATGGACAGAGTATTTTCTCTAAAAAGACTCACAAAAGACCATGTAGGGAAGCTAATGTAGCTCAGTATTTGAGCGCTTGCCTCCAACGTATGAGGTCCCGGGTTCAATCGCGGGTACCTCTATGTAGTACTGGGGACTTCAATGGAAAGACTTCACCCCATGCCAGGATCAGCAGAAGAGGGGGCAGCATCCTGGCTGAGCCTTCCTTCACCAACATATGCACCCCTAGCAACTTATCTCCCTGAGGCCTAGGTAAGTTCCCACTCCCCACAAGGCACATTCTGGGGGCCAATCCTTCCTCCATGCCCCACCCTAGCCCCTCAGGAATGTCTCCATCAACAAGTGTTATGCTGTTCTGCCTGCGCTGTAATGATTCTGTTGGAGTTCTTGTCCACCCCCCTTCCCTTTCACACACCATGAGTGTGAGCTCCTTGAAGGTAGGAAGCATCCCTGAGTCTCTTCTGTGTGTCCAGGGCCTGGCAAACCTTTTCAATGGTTGAGTGAGCAAATAAATAACAGGATGAATGCTGACTCTTCTCCCTACAGACATGCTTTGCACATTCCCTGCATCCTCACATTCAATCATCCCTCCTGGTCCTTTCCTCCTCACACATTCATACACTCACCCTCTACCCTGAACCTTTCTGAAGTCCCAGGGTCTATGGTCTGGTTCCCGATTTCCTTTACCCATTTGTGGCTGATCTAGGGAAAGCTCCTCCTCTCTCTGAAAGGAGGAGAAAGCATCCAGCTCCTCTACCTCTGTGGTAGGAACTGTGCCCCACGTGGGGCATAAAGGGGCTTCTCTGGGAAGCAGCTGGCTGTTGGGAGCATAGTAGGGTCTTGGGCTAACCTGAAAACTGCTGCCCCAAACTGACTGTGCCCTCCTGGGTCTGCTGCCCCTACTCCTGCCCTACAAAGTTGTCCCAAGGTAGAGGGTGGTTGTGTTGTGGCCTCTGTCTTTAGGCGGGCCGGCTGCAGACACAGCCAGATTTAGAAATCATTTTCGCAGCAGGCAACCTCCAGCCTCCCACCCACAGGGCCCGTCTGAGATATGGCTGACCAGGCCTGGCCCCTAGACCTGCAGTTGCTCCTCTCCTTCTTCGCACACTCCCTTTCTGCCCAGAATGTTGGCAGCTGGTACCAAGTCCACCCTTCAGCTAAGCTGGAGGATGTCCTGGAGGCGGGAGCATGTCTACTGACACCCAAACCACCCAAGTGCCCCCAGGATGCCACTCACCCATTCAAAGGGCTGTTTGTCCCCACCCCAGAGCTCCCCTCCCCACTCGATCTGGCCTCTACTACTTATTCCTCCTCCTCTCCTACCCCACCCCTGCTCTCTTCTCCATCCTCGTGCCCCCACACCTCCAGCACTAATGAAATAGCCCTCCAGAGGAATAGTGATCACAGCTAATGCTTACGTATCATTTACTATGTGCTGGGCACTGTTCCGAGGGCTTTGCCTATTGACCCATTTAATCCTCCCAACAAGCTTATGAGAAAAGCACTGTTAATAACCCCATTTTGGCACATGGAGGCACAGAGAAGTTGAGAAACTTGCCCAAGGTCACACAGCTAGTATGAAACAGAGCCAAGATTTCGATCCAGGCTGCGAAAGCTCAGAGTCCATGCTCTAAACACAATACTACCCCAGTTTTCTGATGATGGTAGCAGTGTGGGTGAGCTCTTAGAAGCTGCCTCCTGTGTGTTCATCCTCAAAGAGGCTAAGGCAGTATGGTGGAGCCCACCCCCTCAGGGCCACCCCTCCACTGTCCCATGCAGCCCACCTCTTCTACCAGCCCCAGAGTCCTGGAGCCCCTGAGTTGTAGCAATATCCAGGGAGGTGCTCTCACCATTGCTCAGGCCTTCCTCAGTCTTCCTTCTGATCTGAAGTCCATCCTCTTCCTAAGCCCAAAGGTCCAAAGCACAAACTCCTCAGCTGAACCAGGCTTATTCCAATATGGCCTCAATTTTCACTCCTGCCTTATCTTCCACAATTCTCCTGAAGGTACCCTAAGTCCAGCCCAACCAAACTCTTTGGTAATTCCCTAAACATATCCTGTTTCGCCACATCCATGCCTTTATTTCTGCTGTTTCCTCCATCTGGAGTGCCTTTTGCCCAAAATTCTATCTCAGATGCCACCTCCTCCATGAAGCCCTCCCTGATCTCATGAAATACATACAGTCTGCCTTGTCTGACCCCCTTATAGCACTTAACACTGCCAGATACTTTCATTATTTGTGTGTTTTCATCTTCACCCCTTCCTTAGATTATAAATGCCTCCAGGCCAGTACAGGCAGGCCTTACTCACCTTGACCCTGGAGCCCAGCCCAGTGCCTGCTTCCTTCTAGGTGCCCAGTAAAAGCTCAGTAGATAAAATTGGGTTTGTAGGTGGAAGGGAGCTGGACCTCAAAAACCTTTTGATCTCTGCCCAAGGTGATCCCCACTTCCCTTACCTCCTCCAGCTAGAACTAACTAGAAATCTCGAAGGCTGAGTTCCAGGCAGGTTCTCGGATGGGAACTTCTTGGGTGGCTCTGACCAGTGCTCTCCCCTCTGGTGCGAAAGCCTAAAGTGGAACACGGTCTTCCCCTTTCCTCCAACCCCCCACCCTCCCCAGCCCACCCCACGGACCAAGGCCAGCCCACCCGGGCTTTGGTCCGGTGCAGCCGCCTCCCAGGCCGCCCTGTCACCCTTCGCCTCCTGCCCGGAGTCTCTCCCGGGGCTGGTGGGGAGTGAGGTCGAGATAATTGGAGACTAAAACCGTAAGTGGTTTGGGAGCTGGGCTGGGGACCTGAACGTTGAGCAGGGGTTGGCGGGATCCGTGGGGGTAGGGGCAGAGGTGGGGCCGGGGGCCGGCCAGGACCCGGCGACTGAGTCTGGGCTAAGCCCCCGCGCCCGCCGGGCGGACGGCTAAATTTACCCGGGCTGACTCAGCCCTTGCCCGGAATGGGGGGCGGGGGGAGTGCGCCGGAGCAGCGAAAAGAGCTGGCGGGTGTGTGCGTGTGTGGGGAGGGAGACAGAGGTGGGCCGGGGCGCGTGGTTTCCATCAAAGAGAGGGGTTCCTTCCCCGACTCCACTCCCCACCATCGAGTGGGGAGGAGCAACGCTGCGGGAGGAAAAAGGTCGATGGAAGGAAGATGATGCCAAGACTGGAGCAAAGGGAAGCTTAGATTTATTGAGCGCCTACTATGTGCCAGGCACCGTGCTAGGCGCTTTACATACATTATCTCATTAAATCCTCACAACAACCCTGCGAGGTAGGTGTTTATAAACCCCCATTTGACAGAGGAGGAAACTGAGGCTCAGGGAGGTGAAGTGATTTGGCCAAGTTCACATGGCTGATGAATGGCAGAAGACGGAGGAGGTGTCCGGGATCGGTGAGAAAAGAGATTCAGTGCCTGAGTCCCAAGCCGGTCGGCGTGAATGAGTACAAAGAAAGGGCTCGACGCGCTCCAGAGGCCTGGGAAGGCCGAAGGCCTGCTTCCGGCCCCGCACGATTGGAGGCGGCAAGGCTCTGCACCCGCGCGCGGTTTTACGAAATCAATTGATTAACTGTCAGTGCCCAGGTCGGGGAGACTCGGAAACGAGCAACCGGGGAAATCCGCGACCTGCGCGCGCCCCGTAGTGGCTACAGCGAGCATTACACCCCACACCTACAGGTTTCTTGGGGCTGGCCTCCCTCATCCTTGCCTCACTGGTTTCTGGGAGAGGCAAAGATGCAAGACATTCTCAGGGTTCTTTCAGGTGGGCAATACCACTTGGGAAATCACGGTTACTCGTCAGAGCATCACTAAGGAACATTGGGGGTGGAGGGGGAAGGCCTAGAGAGGTCCCAAGCTGATCCACTGGTTGCCTTCCCTCTCCTGCTCAGACCACTACAGACAAGGGACAGTGATGGGGTCACTGCCCTGCTCTGCTTTGGGGAGCCCTCACCTAAACCTGGGAGACTTGGGTAGGAGCCCTGTGCCCACTTACTCAGCTCTGATACAAGCCCTGGGCAGTCTCCCGAATTGAGGAGGAGTGCAGGAGATGGGGAGGCTGCCCAGGGAGCCTCATTTCCAACTCTTCCTTGGTTTGTGGAGGGGAGTATGAACTAGAGGACTCTGCAAAGATCCCAAAATGTCAGAAGTGGAAGGATAGACCTTCAAACTCCCTTATGTGACAAACCAGGGGGCCTGGAAGTCTGGACATGGGCAGTGCCTGGCCTTCCACAGTCACCTACCAAGTCAGTAGTAGGGTTGAGATTGGAACCCAAGACTTGCGACACCAAGTGAGCTCTCTTTCTGCTTTCCTGACTGCTTCTGTATCCCTCCTCTTCTGCCAAGAGCTCCTTTGTCACCCGGGCAACTTCAGTACCAAGCCTATCCACCACTTTCTTCCTTCTGCCCAGAGGCCCTGCCCTGACGTTGTTCTCCTGTGACTGCCACCATCCTTCCCCTCTTGCCTGATCCCTGCTAGGCTTCTCTGCTCAGCTCCACACCTAGTGCATCAGCTCTTGCTGAAGCCCGGTGACCTCCTCACCCCTGTGCCCCGGATGCAGCAGGCAATGAAGTCTACTGCTCACCCTCACCTCTCCTGGAAAAAAAAAAAAATCATGAATGAGCAGCTGGTCCCTGTCATTTCATGTGGGCGCCTTCTGCTTCGGGTGTGGGAACGGGTGTGGGTAGGGGTACAAGGAAAAGAGAAGCTAAAGGAAGTCTGTGGGGGAAGAGGATCAGTGGGCCCAAGGATGGGTTCGGGGGCACAACTACAAGAAGGGGCCTATTACTGCCGCTCCCTCTTTCCCTTTGGGGTCTCCTTAGTGTCCCCCGCACCAAAGAGGGTCTCCTCGGTTCGGCTGATGACATCCAGAATCTCTCGGATACTGTCACTCAGCTCCGCTGTCTTCCCGCTCTCCCCTGGCGGGGTGTAGCCCCCAGCCCCGCTCGGGGTCCGCTCACTCCGCCAGGAGGCGCCCGAGGCCTCTGTGTCGCTTCCGTCAGAGGAGCCGCTGGGAATGCTGAGCTCCGTAGCTTCGTCCGAGTCCGAGTCTGGGGCTGTGTGGCGGCGGATGCGGGACACGGCCTCCCGCAGGGCCCCGGCGTAGGGCCCCGGCGTCCGCGCCCAGCCCCGGGCGGCGCGCCGTGGGACGAGCGCCACTTCCTCTGAGCCCTTCGCGCTGCCCGAGCCTCCCGAAGCCTCTGGGCCTAAAACTGGGTGCTCTGGTCTACCTGTCTGCGTGGGGGCGTCCTGCAGGTTCACTTCGCTGACTGGGAGCCCCAAGATGCGGGAGGCGCGCTCCTCCAGAGAGGAGTCCCCCAGCTCCTTGCCCTCAGCTTCGCCCCCGCGCCCCGCGCGGGTCTGGTGCGAAAGGTGACTGCTCAACAGCAGCTTCTGGCAAGGGGAGGAAAACGCCGCGGCCCCCTCGCCCTCTTCCTTGCTGGGCTTCCGACGGCCGGGAGCATCCCCGACAACGCGCGGCAGCCCAGCAGGCAAAAGCTGCACGTTCTGGGTTCGGGGCGTCGGAACATACTGGGACCGTATCACCACGCACGTGGCGTCAATGACAAAGACGCCTTCTCCATGGGAGGGGCCGCGGGAAGTGCGCGGCAGGGTGTTGGCGCGTCGGGTCGCCTTCCAACCCATCAGAGTCTCGGGTCCTGCCCGCTCTCTGGGACCCAGCGACTCTCTCCAACCCGTGCCTCCTGGAGCCCAGGGCCTGGGGAGAGTCTGGCTATGCTGGGGCGGCTGCTTTTTAGGGGAGGAAAGCCAGCATTTGGAGAGCCAGCTCTGTTCTGCACCTTCTTTCCCTTCCCTGGAGCCCTTGAGATGGGGCCTGGACCTGGGCGTTGGACGCGGGGGGCTGGGAGTCGCAGTTGCAGGCCCCACAGGAGCTGTCTCCGTGCCCGGGCTCCCTGGAGCTTTGATTTGGGAAGGGCGGCCGCTACCACTGTTCAGGGCAGCATTGGCGAGCCCCAGGCTTTTCTCCCCCGCCCCCTTGCGGGACTCCGGCCTTGCCCTGGCCGCCCCACAGCCTGGAGAGCCCCCCAGTAGGCCCCGCCCCTGTCGGAGACCCCAAGCCCCGAGGACGTCCCTGTAGATTCGAGGATCCAGCCTCTTTTTTGTACGCCCTCCCTCTGTCCTAGCCGGGGTCAGAGCTGGGGATGATGAGGCAGGCGCCTGGGAGGGCTCGGGGCCTCGCTTAGTCCCTAGGGTCCTGTGGGGACCATCGTAAGAAGGTGGAGCCACGTAGGGTGGCGGCCGGTCCCAGCGGCGTCGCGAAGCTGTCCCGGCAGCGCCTCTCAGCAGCAGGTGAGCCTCGTAGCTGGGGGGCCCGAACCGCCGACCTCCCCAAGGCACCCCCCCCGCCACCCCTGGGTCGCTCTGTGGCTGCGCAGCTGGACGGGACAGTCGCCCCACCGGCCCGAGGCGCTCTGGCCGCAAGTGAGCTGGAAGCCCTGCAGACTGGGCTACCCGAGGGGCGTTCCGGGGCTCCGGGCGGGGCCGACCAGGAGGGCTCCTTCGGGCCCCGCCAGCCTTGCGCCTTTTTCGCTCGGTCTCCTTGGCCTCCCGCTCCTGCGACGCCGCTTTCCTTTTCTCTTGCTCCCGGGCTCGGGCCTCGGCCGGGGGCCCCGCCCGCCAGTTGGTCGCCTCCTGCAGCACCCTGGAGGCCCAGGGCCGGCGGGGCGGCGGCTCAGGGGATCCCGGGCGCTGCCCACACCTGGGACAATGAGCAGGAACCCAGGTGAGCAGTTTGTGGGGGAAGGGAGCCGAGATCCGGGGAGCTGGGAGGACTGAAGACCACTTGGGGCAGCCGCGTGGAGGGGTGTCTGTGAGCGTGTGCCCGTGTGCACGTGCGTATATGTTAGGGCTGAAGTCGAAGCTGGACTCCTCACCATCTCTCCATGCACACTTTAAGAGCGTCTGCCCCATCTCAACTGTCCTTCCTCACGCCCACTCCTGTTCCCCCAAAACAACACGGGAAGGGTCGGACCCCAACCCTCGGGATGGAGGGGGGACGGCTGGGAGGCATGGAAAGAGAAGAGGGACCAGCAGCGCTGGCTGGGGCGTGCTGGGGAGGTCCAAACCCCACTCCCCGCCCCGCCACTCTCTTCCCCCCCGACCCCTCCTTCACTCACGTGCGGCTTTGGAGCCCGCGGGCCCAGTGGATGGCCTGGGAGTCCATGGGCTGTCGAGAAAGGGCGCGATGACTATAATGACAGGAAATAGTCTTCACCTCGATCACCAGCAGCTTGGACTTCTGCACCCAGAGGCAGCTGCCAGGCTCCTCATCATGGGGCTCCCGGGGCCTATCCGGCCCCTCGGAGAATAGCGGACCATCCAGCATCCTGCCCCACCCCACCCCGGCCCCCCACCCTCCCACCCGCCCCGAGAGCCCCTCCCAGCCCAAGGAGCTGGCGCCCACTGCGGAGCGGCGGGCCTGGGGACGAGGGACTATATATACCCGGGCACACGTGTGTGCCTGTGTGTGTGTGCGCGCGCATGTGACACGGCGCGGACGACTCTGCGCTGCTACCTCCCCCATGTGCACGGCCGCCCCCTGGGGCCCGGGATTGGACGCCCCTTCCCACTGCTCTTATCCTCAAGGCCTGATGGGACCGCATGAGTGGGCGGGGGACTTCTGCTTCTTGCCAAGCTGACAGTGTCCCTCCCCCCCC
>JAQZBX010041235.1:0-22437 GCA_029593785.1 Cabassous unicinctus
TATATATATATAAATATGAAAAGCCTGTTATTTATAGCTAGTAGATCATGATAAAAAGACTTAATCAGGACCAAGTACCTGATTAAAATCAGACTATCCAAAATGATAGTCTCTCTAATCAGCCACAGCATCTCCTTCAGAATAGTACTAGGTATTCACTTTGCATTAGAATACTCCATAGGGAGCAGATGTGGCTCAAGGAGTTGAGCACCTGCTTCCCACACGGGAGATCCCAGGTTTGGTCCCCTGTGCCTCCTAAAAACAAACAACCAGCAAACAAATAAAAAACCGACTCAGGGGAGCCGATGTGGCTCAGTGGTTGAGTGCCAGCTTCCCACATACAAGGTCCCAGGCTCATTCCCCAGCCCTGGTACCATTAAAAAATACACACACACACACACACGCCATAGAAGTTCCAGGTCAATCAAAGGACTGCTATTACTGAGCTAAATCCTTAACACACAAATGGTGTTACATCTAAGAAACTGGGAGATGCCAAATCTCAAAAGACCCTGACTCCAGCTCTAAACTTTCCAAGAGAGGTGAAGAAAAATATGTCCTGGGCTTCCTGCACATAGTTATCAAAACAGCATTCTAGTAATGCCTAAGTGATAGGAGGGAGTCTATACACAAGCTCATGTTGTGACATGTCTCTGACAAATAGTTCTGCTTTTTACCAAAATATAAGGACAACTGAAAACCTGATTTCTCACGCATTTCTGAAGAATGTGAAAAAGAGATAACATTTATTGAATACTTATTATTAGACAGGCACTTGGTTTCAGCACTTTTAATATATTATTCAATACTTCCAATAACCCTAAGAGGAAAGTGATGTTCATATTCCTATTTTATAGATAGGAAATTGAGACTTAAGTAACCTGCTCAGGGTCACACAGTTAGTAAGTGATAGAGACCTGATTCAAATCCAGATCTGACTCCAGAGTCTGTACTCTTAACCACTATGGTTTATCCTGTATTCCAGGAACAGACTAACAGAACTAATTATTTCCTAGAAAAAGAGGCAGTGATAGTTTCAAATGCTATATGAAGCATTGCTTCCTGACTCTGATTTCTGAGTGTGAAAATCAAAAGGTGGCCCAGTTACTGCCAACCTAAATGAGGCAGCTGAGGGGTGTTCCATTACCAGTCCTTTTCCAGATCCTAAACTTGTAAATGCCACGTCAATGTGGTATTTGTGCTGGCAGCCTACCCCTGGGGTTGGCAGATGACTGCAATACCTGCACACAATGCTGTAGTGCTTGGCTCACACACCTCACAGAGATTCTTTCCAACTGGGATGCTGCCAGTGCTCTGCGCTCAGCAGAGATGCACTTCATTTCAACAGCTAACAGCTCAAGGGCTTTGATAGAGAAAAGAGGTTAGAAGAGAGACACACGAGATAAAGCAGGGATCTTGCAAACAAAATGAACAGGAGGAGGAAACACCTACCTCATTCAAAAAGAAGTTAATCTATCCTTTCTGCCCATGCTGCACAGATAAGGGGAAGGTCAGAATAGAAAGATGTAAGCCAGAGCAAACTCCTAGAAGCTAAAGTGTAGTAAAGAAAGGCTGAAACTAATTAACTTTGTTCCCATTCCAGTGGACTCCACAATAAAAGCTTCATTAATATATCCAGTATATATTTCTGGTCAACTCAGCCCTTGGTTTAAAACATCCGGGTCCAGTGGACCCAATTTATTTTTCAAATTTCTTTTTGGAGCAGTAGTAACTATAAAGAACTATAAATAGTTCTAACTATTTATTCCTTCCTAGAGTCTTTCAAAAAACAAAGAGAAAATGTGTTTATTTTAAAATATAGAACAAAACTCATTTTATCTTATAATTACTGTATGGGTCCATTGAACCCTTTTATAAATCTAAGGTACATTATAGAATCAGTGTTCTTATTTTGTTCTATATCTTGATTTACAGCTATGCTTTAAAAAAGACTAAAATAATAAGAAAAAGGAAGAATTATGACATTACTGAAAAGGATGATGCAATAGTGAAATAAATCATAACTATTGCATTACCCTTCAACTTTCTTATTGCATTGCCCAAAGTTGTGCATCGCCTTTCAGTAAGGCATGAAGACTAGAGACATATCTTTGTAGTCTGCTTTTAGCTTTCATTGAACACATTTGAGAATTACTGAATTTTTTTTTATTTTCCGTTCCTAGTGGCAATGAGAAGAAAACTGGCAGAGGAAGACATTTAGCAATTATTAGGCAAATCAGAAAATAAACATAAGAGAGACAAATAGCAGCACTCCAGATTCTAATGATGATAGTGAAAGTGATCAGATAAGCATAGTTTCATACTATGAGTCTTCGGATGACAATATACTTGATGAATTTACTCAAACTCAAGAATTGATGAGTGAACAATGTATTTCTAAGGCCAAAAAGGAAACATGGTATTCTTAACCAGGTCATCATTCAACAAGGTCTTCATCATGCAATATTTTGCAACAAGAACCTGGACCATCCTGTTATGTTTAAAGGACATGTGAGAGTATTCTTTAATCTTTTATGATGTTTGTGTGCCAAATTTTATTTGATATATTTCTTAAGTGGACAAAAGCTGGAGGCAGTTGAGTATATAAAGGTGACTGGAAGGAAGAAGATGATGAAGAAATATTTAAAAATCCATTGGATTGGTCATTCTAATTGGCATTTATAAATCTAAAAATGAAAATGTTTGAATTATGAAGCAACAAAGATGACTGTCTTCTTTTCCACAAAATTATAAGACATCAAAGGTTTCAAAAAATCCTTCAAGTATTGCATTTTGATTATGCAAATACAAGAAGAACTGAAAGTAATGATAAGCTGGAACCTATTAGAGATAGATGTGAAATCTGGAATCAGTATTACAACATATATATGTTCCAGGTGCATGTATGAAAGTTGATGAGCACTTAGTTGCATTCACAAACACTGTCTATTTCAGGTACATATATACCTTCAGAACTAGGAGAATGTGGAATAAAAATTTCGGGCTATGTTTAAATTATTAAAATTTAAAATGAAGTTGCTTTTCACTATCCTTTTACTCTTCTGTAAATTATTTGTAAAATAACTAAAGCATATAAACACACACAAAAAAAGCTTCACTGGACCAAGCTAGTAAATTGTGATGACTATTTTTCCTAATATAATGGTAGTTAAAAAATACTAAGAGATCAAGGCAGGGAGCTCAGAAAGATCATTTCAGAAACCATCTTTGGAAACACATGGGACAGCCAAAAATACTGACAGGGCTGAAATGGAAGGGCCATTATACATTATTGTTGAAGGCAAAAGGCAAGTTGAAAAAAAGCTAAAACATAAAAGAGATTCGGAGAAAATATATGCAACATATATAACAGAAATTAATATCTAGAATATATAAAATGCCCCTGCAATCAATAAGATGACAAACAGAAAAAAAAATTGACAAAATATATGAATAGGCAATTTAAAGAAGAGAAATGCAAATGACCAATAAACATATGAAATATGGTTCAACCTGACTAGTAATCAGGGAAATAGAAATTAAAACTAGATATGATTTTTCAACAATTGGGTCTGCAAAAATTAAAAAGTCTGATAATATTAAACATTGGTGAGAAAGTTAGGAAACCAGATATTGCTAGCAAAAGTATAAATGGCACAGCCACTTGGGAAGGTGATTGCTCAGTATTAATAAGAACAAAAATTATGCATTCCCTATGATATAGCAGAAGACTTTTACTTTGTACTTTATACCATCTTGTTTAATTTTTTCTCTTTTTTAACAACCAACCTACTTTCCCCCCAGTTGCTATAAGAGAAAATTTCAAGTAGTACGGGAAATATATTGTTTGCAATAATCTTAAAAAACCAGCTGACAAAGTTTTAAATAAAGGAAACCTCAAATCTTTAAAAACAAAGAAACCTAAGTGCCTACTATGTGCAAGGCTTTGTGTGTTGTCTCTGAAGACAAACATCTCTGTTTGCAAAGAACTAATAATCTAATTGGGGGAAACAGAATATCAATGATACATAACCATAGCTTAGTATATACTAAATACTGAATAGCTAAAATAGAAGTTCAAAGTGATTATACACACATTCAGAAGAAAGGACAAGCACTAAGGGTTGGGTAAGTCTGGAAAAAATCATGCTATATACATGATTTCATTTTATCCATCCAACATTCCAAAACAAGTTAAACAAGAAAAGCCAACTTGCCCAACCATAACCAAATTCATAGGTACCTCAGGTTAAATGCTCTGCCTATTCAGCAGCAACTGGAGAATGGCAAGAATAAAATTCAAAGTCTTTATCCCGGTCTACAAGGCCCTTAGGGATCTGTCCTTTGCTTCTTTGCCCTACCTCACCTTGCGCCATTTTCCTCCTTGCCTACTCACCACACTAGCCTCCTTACAGTTCCTCAAAAATACAAGCTATTCCACACCAACGTTAAGTGTCAACAATGGGGGGAGGATATATGGGAAAGTTATATTTTTTATTGTTAGAAAAATGTTACATGTCACAGAAACAACCAAATTTCCTTGTAAGTTACACTGTTTTACTCTGAGGCTTCTCTGAAAGTGCATGCCACCAGATACAAGTCAAAGCTTCATCTTCAGAAAAAAAAGAACTTTACATGAAAAGTCAAGTATATAAATTATGTTCTACCTGTCAATTAACATAACCCTGATAAGAAGGTAAAGGTGGGACAAGGTCAAGTGTCTCAATGAACAGGGCCTTTTGGACATCTTGAACTTTAGATAGCTACGTACTTCCATGGGATATAAATGAGTCCTTGTTGCCATAGGTATGTTTTCTGGATAGATAAGGCTTTTACTTCTCACAAGGCTACTGCTCTCACAGTAGCTAAAGAAAAAATTAAACATCCCCACCTGGGGAAGAAGTCCTGCTACTTTCTCAAGGTGATCAAAAGCTCTACAATATATAAGCTTTGCCTAGTAAAAGAAAACAGGCTAATAAGCTAAGCCCTCAATCTTAAAGCTTGCACCTATGAACCTTATTTCTCTAATAACGAAACTAAGCCTAATTATAATTAATGCCCAAGAGTTACCTCCTGAAAACCTCCCTGTTGCTCAAGTGTGGCCTCTCTCAAGGCCAAACTCTGCAAATAAACTCACTACCTCCTCACATATGATGTGGGACATGACTCCTAGGGATGAGCTTCCCTGGCACCAAGGGATTATTACCAAGTATTAATCAGTGATGCATTCGGAGAAAGACCTTGATCAAAAGGGGGAAGTCTTAAATAAAACAGAGTTTTTATAGCAAAGAGATGTCAAAGAGAGTCGGGAAGTTATTCTATAGATTATGCTTATGCAGGACTCAGCCAGATTTCACAAACTGCCACAGTAAACAAAGCCTCAAACAAAAGTGTTCCTGAGGGCCCTAGGGACACCATAGCCAAGCCACACGGCTACATGAAATCAACACCCACTCCGTGGGCTCTATCTGGGAATATATGAAAAGCTATTTCCCAATATAACATAGTTATACTCATTTATAAATCTCCTAATCATGATTCTTTACTTCTTTTATTTGAACCTATAATTTTCAATTTACTTGTTACATCGATTTCTCAGAGACTTAATGCCTCTGGATTGTTCCTATGCTGGTTGAGCCTGAGACCTAGCAGTTATGCAGTCAACTTCCACTCTCCAGTTCTTCAGGCCTGCCCTGGACAATTAACACAATGATGATGATGGACCAGTCCCGTCCTGAAAGCAAGGAGTATCTTCAACTGCAAGCAAAACAATTCCATTCCTCTGCCCCATAATATCTACATCCCTTCTCAGCCTGAAGCAGAGTGGACATTGTTCCATATTTCTCAAGACTGAGGAATGAACAAAAATAAGGGAGGGGAGTGTAACTGCTGACTAAAGTGGATTTATTTTTATTGTAGTTATTATCTTGTGTTAACTGAATTTGCAACACTGATATATAAAAAACAATTAAATTTAAAAAATCAACATGCCAATTAAAAAAATACAAACTCTTTTCTAGCCTAAGGTCTTTGCATATGCTGTTTCCTCTACCTGGAATACTCTTCCACCCTGTTTTTCTCATGACTAAGTCCATCTCATTTTTCATGTCTCAGCTTAACAGTTACCTCCTTAGAAAGTTCTTCAACCACTCTAGGAAACCCTGGGTTTCTACTTCTATCACTTATTCTCTATCAGTGTACCTTGTGTGTTTCTTCATTACACTCTTCATAATTTGTATTTATTTATTTGTTGGTTAACTTGGTTATTACCTGTTCCTACTTCTACCCCCATACTCAGACTGCAGAGACCACATCTGTTTTATTTACCAAACTTAAGTCTGAGTCACATGAGCAAGAGATCCCCCTCCTCCAAAGAAAAAACAAAGCTAGCCTTAATTTTTTGTTTAAAAATTCAAGAGGAAGAAATCTTGATTTTGCCATGCTCCCTCAGTATACAATCATAAGAAATTGAGCATCCAATTCTAAATAATGTGTTCAAGAAGCAAGAAGGCATTTCTTGGGTTCAAACCTGAACACAAAGCTATGTATAAGGTAGGGATTAAATATAAGGAAAAGCTGAGAAGAATGTACTAATCATAAAAGCTTGGCACTGGTAAAATCTTATTAGAAGATGAACCTTTTCTCCTACAGATTCTGCTTGCAATCTTTAATAGCATTATCTAACTTTAACATATGAAGCCAGTAATTTCTTCTAGAAGATGAAGTGAGGAAACAGCCAGTATATACCTAGGTCCATTCTTACCTCTGAGCTGGGATGGGACATTTCTGTGACTTCTTTTTTTTAAACCAAAAGATTAAATTGTTTCTGAATTCTTTATTTCTAACATTGTAGATGCTGTTTTAGATGAATTTCTTACCATTAAGAACTTTATTACTTTATTAAGAACGACTGTGGCCTTTCGAGTTTCTGTTATATTGTACTATTTCTGGAAAAAGGGAAATCAAACAGGTTATTTGCCTTTGTGAAGGAAAAGAATGGCTGAGCATTGGAATAAAATGCATGCACACACATCCACACACATGGAAACAAAGATCAGACTGAATCACAAATTAGAACAAAACTAATGACTATCAAAAATCACACAACAATGTCTGTAATAAAGTGAAATGCCAAAGTATCCCTGGGGGAACACAAGCAGCATAATTTAGGGAGACATAAAATATGTGCCTCTATCATGGATACTGAGATACTTCCCTTCCCAGTGAGATAGTCACTCAAGCAATTCCAGGATAAAACAGACCTGGACAAAGCAATTGCCTAAATAGCATAATTAGCTGACAGCTCAGAATGTTTTCTAACTCAATTACCAGCCCTCTTTATCAGGACTGGGAAGCATTCTGCTGAGATTTAAATCTGCTCTGGCTGACAACGATGTAACTGATGTTGCCAGTTCAGCAGGCACAAATGGAACTGCGGGGTCGATTTTTTATTTTAAAAAGAGAACATCTTAATACTTGGTTTTATCTTTAATTTTTAATCCATCTATCCATCCATCCATCCAACCATACATCCATCCAAACATTAATATCCTCTGTGAATCTTTAATCTCTTTCCAGCTGGAGCTTTTTAAAGCTAGGTTTCTCTCCTCTCCTCTCCTCTTCTCTTCTTTTTTTCTCTCTTTCTCTCTCTCTCTCAACTGGCATTTCATTGGGAGATTTTGCACAACCCTAGTGCAGTGCATCAGTTCTAGGAAAGTGGGCCTTAGAATTCCCTCAAGACATAGGCCATAGTCTTATCAAGCATCTTAAGAACTGTTCAAAAAGCTGGTATGGAACAGAAATCTTACTGTTCTCTAACAGATTTTAACAAGAAATGGAGTAAGGGACATTACTCTAATGGACAGTAACTAATGCAGAGGTGACATAGAACCCTGTTCCACAAAAGAGAAATGGGCACATAGTTACATGTTATATGTTATATTCCACTCGAATGTCAATCCCTTCAGAACAGACCATTGTGTCACAGAAAGTGCTCAATAAACATTTGTGAATGAATGAATGACTTATGCCATGACAATTAAATCAGAACATCTAGTCTACCTTCCTCCCTTCTGGCAATATTCCTCTTCCACAAGGAAAACGAAATATCAAAAACAATGTACAGTGCTTATTTCTCTTCTCTTACCAAATAATTCATTCCTAAAACCATTAGGTAGGACAGAGCAAAGTAGGAGTCTACAGTGGGACATGGGAGCTGCAGTAGCCCATGGAATGTTAGATCACCAGTGAGATGCAGAGGGCATCCATACTAGCCAAAAAAATATTAATGCAAAAGGGCAAGTAAATCCTCCAGGTTCAGTTTACAAAGAATTTGATGAATCATCAATATCCATGTGACCAGTATGATATTTTATTTTCAGCAGTCACGTACTACATATCCTCTACATTTAAGCATTCACGGTTTTGACTATTTGGTAGCAACCATCAAAGACCCATAATATGTAATGATTTGGAAGTTTGCTGAGGCACCAATTGGAATCATGGCACTGCAACCAAACAGTATTCAAGAGGGTGTTTGGCCCTGCTCTTTGGGTCCTAATCTAGGTTACTTCTATGTGACAAATAGTAAGTAGCATTGGAGATGATTCTGGCAGATGATTCTGACAAGCTTTATGGAGATGAAATAAACAATGAATAAAATTTAAAATAGCTCAACAACAATCTTTATTTTACCAAATCAGAAGCTCCTGAAGAAATTCTTACTTTACTTCTTTTCTTTTTACTCTAGTATAAATCTACTTTTAAGGACATGAAACACACCAAATAATCAATAATTATTTTCTGAAACCCTACTATATGCTAGGAGTTGTAGAGAATGAACATGAGATGTGATCCTAAATCTCAAAGATCCTAGAACAAAGACCTCTGATGATGTCACTTGCTTGGTCTAAGCTAGCTAAAAGCAGTGGCAGTTCTGAAGTATTGTAAACATACCCCAACCATGCAAGTCTCTATAGCACAGTCTTATTGCACAGATGGCCTGTAAATGGTCTCTTCCTAGAGAGCTAATCTTACAACAATAAAATGCAGACTCTGAGCTCAGAAAAACAAAAAGGATTATTCGTCTTAAAATGGCAGCAGTCCTCAATGATTAGACACTAATGTGTTTTGAAGCCAAATCCGGCCTGGGGCTCTACCAGATAAAGGGTCTCAGGAAAGTATCTTGGGAGAAATAGAAAAGGAAAAGCCAAACCTGAGAGAGAAAGTAATAAAAAGTATAAGAGAACAATAAGCTAATAACTGCAAAATTACAGAAACTCCCATCTTTTCTTCCTTACTGTTTTCTCAGTATTCTTGGCATAGATGAGGGAGATGGAGGTATCACCATGATTAACACACAAGGGAAAAGGCAAGGGAACTTCAATTATTGGTTAGAAAGGAGAACTAATTCTACACAAAAGACTGCATGTCAAACTGTTGGCCTGCAACCAAATCCTGCCTTGGGGTGCAGTCTCCCTTTCCACCTGGGTAGTAAGAAACTGCAGATGCAACAAGCCCACTGAACTATTCTGTGCGCCATATGTCTCTTTTGTAAAAAAATCTCTTTTAAAAAGAAACATTTGAAAAATTATTCAATTTGAAGAGAATGGCATCAAAAAAGCTGTGTTGGTTTTAAAACATGTCCATTAGTTCTTTGACACTCCTCCCATCAAGAGGTGAAGTCTAATTTCTCTCTCCCTGAACACAGGCTATTCAAGTAACTTGGTTCCAACAAAAAGAATGAGGTGGAAGAGATACTACATGACTTCCAAGGCTAAGTCATAAACAGCTATACAGCTCTTGAGATATTTACATGTGGAAGCCAGCCATCATGCTGAAAGGAAGCCCAGACCACATGGAGAAGCTGCATGTAGGTGTTCTGGCCGACAGCCCCAACTGAGATCCCAGCCAGCAGTCAGCATGAAATGCCAGACATATGAGTGAGAAAGCCTTTGAGATAACTTCAGTCCCAGCCACCATCCAATGGTCAATGCATAAGAGACCCTGAGTAAGAACTCCCTCATTGAGGACAGACAACCCCCCAGCACCATGAGAGACAACAATTTTGCTGTTTTACACCCCAAGTTTGGGGTGATTTTTTTTTTCCACAAGCAATAGATAACTGGACCAAGAGCTTCCAACTATCTCACTCTTTATAGCAATTACTCCAATGGTCTCTCTACTATCTTCCAAAAGTGGACAATTCTGCTTGTGCTGGAGCTAGGGTCCGGAGAAGATAATGGCTGTCACCAACCAGACTACCACATAGGAACAAAATGGATACAGGAGCCATGGACTCTTTATGCCTCCAGAGCTGCTGGGTTCACTTCTTCTTAGGGACTGAAAGGAAAGCTATGGACGCAGTAAAAATACCCTCAGCAGCTAAAGCTCAGTAGCTACTGAGAACCCTGGGCTAGGTAGGCACTGAAAGAACATAAGCAATATGTGCTATCAGCATAATCTCCACCTTGCTGCTTTAGCGGGCCACTGACTAGAAAGGTAACTCTTCTACAATCCAGTTGATGGTATTAACTTCTAACTCCTTATCTGCATCTACTCTTCACCTATAATTATCAATTTGCAGGGGTTTTGCCCAATTTGAGATCCACCAAATTGTCTCAAGCCCCTAATCAAGCAAACCTAAACAAAAGTCAACTAGATGAGTCTCATATGCTCCAAAAGAGGGAAGACTAAAATCTCACAATCTGAAAACCAAAGATGAAAGCAAAGCAATCCAAGCAAAAGGGACCTATAACAAAGGAGGAAGGAGTGGGAAGAATGTGGCTGTGCGAAGCAGCAGCCCCGCATCCCAATTTTTTCAGAAGCTACAAATAGGGCCCTGTTGCTCAGGAGGGCAACTCCAACATCCTGAAGAGGCATTTCCCACCAGACTCCCACAGCCATACAATCTCACCACACTTACAAAGAAACCCATTATTGAGCTGGTAATTTACTGTAATACTTTCCCTTCACCCCTCTCCAGGGAATCTCAGAGTAAGCATTACATCCGCCCACTTGTTGGATTACTTTATACAAGTAGCAATTATATCATGCTTCAAAGAAAGAAAGAAAAAAAAATCCTCTAATTTTAGAAAGTATGTAAAATGAGACAGCCATAGACTGACAAATATGTCTGGTTTAAATAATGATATTGTCAACTAGTTTAGACCTCATATCCTGGAATTGTGATAAACTTTAATAAAATTAGCCAGACACAAGCATGGTAAACCCAGGGAGAGGAAGTTGTGGCTGTGATATCAGCTATGTGCAAGGGGAGACAAGAAAAGGATTAAAAAGACCAGCTGGGGAGACACTGGGGAAGGCAGACAGCAGCAGCATGGCTGCCAGTTACAAGCTGCCCAATCCTCCTCTTCCACGCTGTCGCTGTCACCGGAATCCTTTAGTTTGCGTGTGTTCAGTTGTAAACCCAATGCCCAGCAATCCTCCAGTCCACCAGTTCTCCATTGCACCATCCCTGCCTGCCCCGAGGGTTGGCCGACAAGTAACTCGCCCTCCTACTCCACCCACTGGCCCGTGGGCTGCGACCACGGAGGACGTGAAGCTGGAGTTCCCCACCCTCCGACAATGTAAAGACCATGCCGAGGTGTGGACCTATCCCATGAGAGGAGAGATGCAGGAAATTTTACCTGGATTGTTTTTAGGCCCATATTCATCTGCTATGAAGAGCAACCTACCTATACTACAGAAACATGGAATAACCCATATAATATGGATAAGACAAAATATTGAAGCAAACTTTATTAAGCCAAACTTTCAGCAATTATTTAGATATTTAGTCTTGGATATTGCAGATGTCCAAGTTTCAAATCCAGTTGAAAATATAATACATTTTTTTCCCCATGACTAAAGAATTTATTGATGCGAGCTTCCAAACTGGAGGAAAAGTTCTTGTCCATGGAAATGCAGGGCTCTCCAGAAGTGCTGCCTTTGTTATTGCATACATTATGGAAATGTTTGAAATGAAGTACAAAAATGCTTTTGCTTATGTTCAAGAAAGAAGATTTTGTATTAATCCTAATGCTGGAATTGTCCATCACCTTCAGGAATATGAAGCCATCTACCTAGCAAAATTAACAATACAAATGATGTCACCACTACAGATAGATCATCTATCTCTCAAAAGCAACATTATAGAAGATGGGAATTATTATTGGGAAGGAGAAAATATAGAGACAATAATGTAAAATGTAAAAACACAAGTAGTTTCTTTTCAATTATATGTTGCTTTTAGACATGTTTCTATCAACTTGTTGAGCAACATTTTAAGAAGATGTTGGACTTCTGCAATAGATGGCACTGGTGGTTTTATTCTTTTTTGCTTCTTTTACACTTTACAGTTATATTATAAACCAAGAATTTTGGGCTTGCAAAGAGGTATTATTGCAATAATGCACTTTTCATACTTGAAATTTATTTGTATGATATAAAGTTATTACTTTAAACAAAATGCAAGTTAGGGGGGATTTGTTTATAAAATTTGGGTAATTTATAACAATAATTTACTGAAATTTGCTAAAAATTCATTTTGTGTTATATATATTACATTTTAAAAATAATTTTACAGTTCTGTTTTATGATGGAGCCTCTTACAGAAACATTTTAAAAATGCAGGAATCTGCAAAAAAAATAAAAAGTAAAAAGTAAAAAATATATAAAAAATAAAAAGACCAGATGACTGGATCCACTTTCAAACTAATGGGGTCTGTGGTTTCTAGTCCTCTCTGATAAGAAAAGACGCCTATATTAGGAAAAGAAGTGAATGGACATCTCGGCGGCAGCTATTCTCACCAATGAACTAACAACATTTAGTACCATTTAGTGAGTACTTCTCAATTACTACAACAGTAAAATCCTTGCTTATCTTCCAACAATTTCAACAGAAAATAAGCCTTTCACATATTCAAAGATATTCATAATTCCTAAATTTGCACCAATCACAGTACTGTCCTAATAATCTGTAGGTTGCTTCTCCTTGGAGTTGAGTCTCCATTGATATACACTCAGAGTATCATTTTTTTTATGTGCTGAACTGTCTTCAAACCATCCTGATTGTTTCCCTTTCATGCAGCAGAGGTCCAATTTAGGCTACAGTCATTGCAAACAACAAGGAATGTCAACAAATTAAATCAAATAAGTAAACCCTGAGCAAATTCGCATAGTAAACATGCACTACAGGGAAGAGGAATCATGTCTATATGCTTCATTCTCCCATCCTGCTTTCTGGGACAAGCCCCTTTATTCTGGTCACATTAAAGCAGGATGACCATGTATTTCTATTTGCCCAAGAACAGGCCCATTTTACTTTGAAAAGAGTCCTGATTTGGATGATATATTATATGATTACCAAAAAAGCAAAATCAAACCAGTTAAAGTAAATTATTTTTTTTCTGACTCACCCCTTTCCCTTAGACCCCTCATTCAACAGTCTTTTTTTTTCAATCTTTACACTTGTGCTCAGGATTTCTTCTGCTTTAATTAAATGATTCTTCCCTTGGTAGAATCCTGGTACAAATCCTGCTTTTCCCTTAAGTCTCGGCTCAAGTACCATCTCCTCCTGGAAGCCCTCTCAGGTTGCCCTGATCTCCCTGGATCTTTCTTTTCTTTGAAGTTCTAGCACACTATTTGGTACCGCTCCTATGATCTTACACTATTTCCTTTTTTTTTTTTTTTTATTAATAGCTTTATTTCAGGAAGCGGATGTGGCTCAAGTGGTTGGGCTCCCATTTACCATATGGGAGGCCCCAGGTTCGATTCCTGGGGCCTCCTGGTGAAGGTAAGCCGGCCCGCGAGGCGCAGTGAGATGACACAGCAAAGGGAGACAAGCAGACACAGAAGAACGCACAGCAAATGGATACAGCAAGCACAGGCAGCAAGTGGGGGATAAATAAAAATAAAATAAATCTTTTAAAAAATAGCTTTATTTCAAATTCACAGAAATAAAAGAACTGAAAAAGGCAGCTGAACAAGTTATGGAAACATTACTCCTAGAAAGTTCTTTTTCAGGTACTTTTATCTCATCTAATTCCAAATGCTAACTCAGTTGTTCTTCTAGTATTCAGAAAGATACACAGATGAACACAGATTAGTTAAATGACATAGTCAAGGTCTCCTTATTAATGAAAAAAAAAATGAAGAGAAAAAATGCTTATTCATATTCATATCTCACAAAACCAAACCCTATATTCTTTTTACCTTCAGAATTAATAGAGTACCAACTTTGCTTTTGCTACAAAAACATTACAATGTTGTTGTTAACTATAGTTCATAAATTACATTCGTTATATTTTCCCCATATATTACCACATTCTTAACACCTGTAGTAGAACATTCCTGTATTTATATTATTAACCACAATCCTCATCTACTGACAAAATTATTATACATTCCCAATATTATCTTCCAGCTGTCTTCCAACCAACATTAATCTTCCTATACTACTTGTTTCAGCCAAAATCACATCCATAAATCAACAGTGTTACATTCATTATAATGTGTTACTACCATCAAGTCCGACCATTACCACATACTTACATTTGACCTTATTAAACATTCTACATACATCCAGCATCTTCTCTCCTTTTCATCCCACATTCCATCTCCCAACAACCTACACTTCATAGTCCAACTCTATAAGTCTAGTCATTGTATTTAGTGTTTATCAATGAGATCATACAATATTTGTCCTTTTGTGTCTGGCTTATTTCACTCAACATAATATCCTCAAGGTTCCTCCATGTTGTCATGTGCTTCACCAATTGATTTCTTCTTACAGCTGAATAATATTCCATCATATGAATATACTACATCTTGTTTATCCATTCATCAGTTGACAGACACTTAGCTTGTTTCCTTCTTTCAGCAATTGTGAGTAATGCCGCTATGAACATCAGTGTGCAAATATCTGTTAACATCCTTGCTTTCAGTTATTCTGAATATATTCCTAGTAGCAAGATTGCTGGATCATATGACAGTTCTCTATTTAGTTTCCTGAGGAACTGCCAGATCATGTTCCACAGAGGTTGCACCATTTTACACTCCCACCAAAAGTGAAGGAGTGTTCCTATTTCTCCACATCCTCTCCAGCACTTGAAGTTTTCTGTTCCTTTAAAAACGGCCATTCTGTATAATTTGAGATGATATCTCATTGTAGTTTTGATCTGCATTTCCCTAATAGCTAGTGATGTTGAACATCTTTTCATGTGTCTTTAGGCCATTTGCATTTCCACTTCGGAAAAATGTCTGTTCAATTATTTTACCTATTTTTTAACAGGGTTTCTGGTCATTTTGTCATTATGTGATCTCTTCATAAACATGGAGATCAATCCCTTATCAGATATATGGTTTCTGAAGTTTTTTCCCCATTGAGTAGACTGCCTTTTTACTTTCTTGATAAAGTCTTTTGAAGAACAAAAGTATTTAATTTTGAGGCAGTCCCATTTATTTTTTCTTTTGTTGTTTGTGCTTTGGGTGTAAGAGCCAAGAAACTACCACCAACCACAAGATCTTGAAGATATTCCCTACATTTTCCTCTAAGAGTTCTATGGCTCTAGTTTTTATATTTAGGGCCTTGATCCATTTTGAATTAATTTTTGTGTAAGTGTGAGATAAGGATCCTCTTTCTTTCTTTTAGATATGAATATCCAGTGTCCCCAGCAGCATTTGTTGAATAGGCTATTCTGACCCAGCTGAGTGGATTTGACAGCCTTGTCAAAAATCACTTGACCATAGATGTGAGGGTCTATTTCTGAATTTTTTTTTCTCCTCTAGGCTTCACTGGGATTCAATCCTGGGGACCTCCAATGTGGGAGAGAGGTACCCTGTCACTTGCACCACCTCAGTTCCTGGTTTCTGTTGTGTCTCGCCTTGACTGTCTCCTGCGTCTCTTTTTGCTGTGTCGTCATCTTGCTGCGTGGCTCACTGCTCAGGCCTGGCACGCCTTTACCAGGAGGCCTTGGGGATTGAACCCAGGTCCTCCCATATGGTAGACAGGAGCCCAATTGCTTAAGCCACATTCACTTCCCTATTTCTGAATTCTTGATTCGATTCCATTGGTCAAATCTAACTTTATGACAGTACCATGCTGTTTCTACCACTGTAGCTAGATAATATGCTTTAAATTCTGGAAGTGCGAATCCTCCAACTTTGTTCTTCTTTTTAAAGATATTTTTGGCTATTCAGTGGCTCTTACTCTTCCAGATAAATTTGATAATTTGCTTTTCCAGTTCTACAAAGGATATTGGAATTGTTATCAGGATTGCGTTAAATCTGTAGATCGGTTTGGGTAGAAGTGACATCTAAATGATACTTAGTCTTCCAACCCATGAACATGGAATATCCTTCCATTTATTAGATCATCACTGGTTTCTTTTAACAATGTCTTATAGTTTTCTGAATATAGGTCCTTGATGTCCTTGGTTAAATTTATTCCTAAATATTTGATTCTCTTAGTCACTACTGTAAATGGAATTTTTTTTCTGACTTGCTCCTCAGATTCCTCATTAGTACTGTATAAAAACACTATTGATTTTTGCGTATTAATCTTGTATCCCGCCACTTTGCTGAAATTGCCTATAAGTTCTAAATCTTACACTATTTTCAAATTGATTTCAAATGTGTCGGTGGTCCCACAAAAGTCATAAGCTATTCAATAGAAATGTCTGAGTCTAATTATTTCTCTTATACTCTTTAAAAAATCTAGCTCTATGACAAGCACATACTAGATGTTCAATAAATACTTTCTGATTTCCAAACCTGTCTAACCAGCTTGGCTTAAGGACACAGTAAGAGAGGTCCAAGTATCTCCCTGCCTACTCCTTTTCTCATAGCACCCTGTAATTTTCCTTTAAAGCACCTAACACAGTTTATAATTATATATATTGATTTGTGTGATTGTTTAGTGCCAGCTCTCCCATTATATTGTAAGGTCCAAGAGGGCAGGAAATAGTGTATATTGTTTAACATTGTATACCCAATATCCATCACAATGCCTGGCAGTGTTTAATAAATATCTGATTGAAAGGATGATAAATGGACAACTGGATGGAGGAAAGAAGAAATGACCTCAAAGTGAACTGTAAAGAAGAGAGACATATTTTAAGGACAAACATTTGAGAAAAGTAACCTGCTTACATTTCTAAATAGATAATGTGGCTGTATGTCACAGACTTATTAAAACCTTCTCCTTTCCTCAGAAAGAGCTAGAAAATAGTTAAGTCTAAACATGGGTCTAAAACATGAATAGCCATCACAGTTGGATTTTTCCTTGTATATTTATATAAATCACTAAAGTACAAAAATCATTGTTCAAGAAGGCAGAGGAAATGTAACAACCCCAGGGAAGTAGCTCTGAGGCATTTCAGGGTCACACACCCAAGTGCATTTCACACACCACCCCAGAGTGACAGCTCTGAGGCACAGCCTATCTTAAGTGGCCCAAAGTCGGCTACATGAAATGTTACAGTACTGATAGATATAAATTGTTGTGGCAAAGTGAGCTGTAGGAGCCTGATGCTTTTGCAAGTTAGATCAATGTATACTAGGAAATGCTGAAGAAAAGAAATGTAAAGAAAATCAGCATAATTTTAGAACCCTAGGCAGCCTGCCAATTAATTTAAAGCCCTGACATTTACAAAATGCATTAAAATTTAAAAGCACTTTCATATACCCACTCTCATTTAAACTTCACAATAACCCCCTAAAGTAGATAAAATATTATTATCTCTGTTTTACCGAAGAGGAAATTTGGGACTTAGAGGGGAACAACCAGCAAGTGGTCAGGATTCAATTCACAGGTCCTCTGACCTTGTGCTCTTTTCACTATAGTTTGCAGACCTTCACGTGAACTGTACCTTTTCAGTTCTTAACCCAACTGATTTCTTTCCTTCTCAGCATCTGGTCATGGAAATCTGAGTACACTCTATGGGAAATGAAAAACTTCTCAAAGTATGGCCCAAGAATCTTCTCCTTCCTTCCACCTACACACGGTCCTACACTAGAGATGTGCCCAGCAGGAGACAGGAAATGAAGAAGTAGCAAGAACTGACAAATAGAAGAAACACATACAATGAAATAAGCTTACAGACTGGTCTCTGTAGCAAGTTCTGCTCAACTCTAAAAGCTTCTGCTCAGGGATCAGCCCAGCGAGAAAAAGCAATCCAGAAGTACTGTACTTTGTGATATAGGAAAGGTAAAAAAAAGCCTTAACAGGCCCTTGGGGAAAGTCATGGGCTTCTTGGATTTAAAACTTGACCTGACCTCTGAAAGCAATGTGTCTCCTGAGTGTCTCCCTCCTTTGCAGTTGAGTTCACTCATTACCTCTGATCTAGTCAATCAGAGTAGCCTCCCAACTTGTTTCTATGCCTCCTTTCCCCTCTTCCAATTCATCAACCACACTATCACCAATGCAAATCTTCAAATGTCATCTCTTCTTGGAGTCTTCCTTGGTCACACTCAGTCTCTTTAGACTTCATCTCTCCCTCCTCTGACTCCAGCAGCACTTTTTCTGAACTTCTGTTATAACACTAATCATATCCTATCATGTATGGTAGTTGTCTGAACACAGGCCTAGCTCCACAGGTATACTATTAACTCCCCAAGGGCCAGAGCCATGTCTACATGCAACCTAATGTCCTGGATGTAGAAAATGCTCAATGAATGTTTACCAAATTGAGTCAGTTATGCTTTATTTCTACTCAAACTTTAGCTTGTTAGGGAAGTAGGATGCTCTCGGGAAACAGCAGGTAACATCTCTGGGAAAGGCACTTGCATTTCAGAGTCTCCAAATGGTATCATCTGCTGCCTCTGGCTGAGGAGAATGCTGAATACTCAGAAGCCTGGTGGAGTGACACTCAACCACATTACTTGTGTGGCTGTATTAATACTCCCATCACCCACTGCTGACCACAACGCAGGTGGAAAGGTGCCCAACACCTTCTGCTCTTCTATCAAGAGGTTTCAAATCCTCTAGTGAGAAGTACACAAGCATCAGATTTCTTTACCTCATCCCAAAGGATCTCAGTTTATATGTACCAGTTACCAAATTAGCATGCTACCAAAAGGGGAAATGGGAACATGAGGAAACCTTCTTGTTTCAACCCTTATAAACCAAAAGGAGAAAAAAAGTCACCCCAGAAATATCCCTCTGCCCTATTTGCTATAAACAGAGTTTGCTCTGTGACCAAAGCATTGCTGGTCAGTAGTGGTACGCCCTTTGTTAACAGGAAGTCACTGGGGTCTACTGTTCCCTCCAGTCTCATGTTGTCACAGTTTTCTCAACTCAGAAATGAAGGCACAATAAAGACCTACGAAGTAAGTCTACACCAAAAGAACTACAAGTAAGTCAGGCACCAAAACATGTGACACAGAGAACCTCAGACTATCCCCAGATCTTGTTACTTCTCTTTCCTGCTCACTCCTAATAGCACCCCAATTCTGAAAATCTTTTGAATCTCCAGGACTATCAATCCATGATCCTACCCCTTTTCATTGCCTGTCGCTTCCTCTTTACCTAACTTACAGCCATGGTCAATCATTATACCACATCTCTGCATACACTCTCAACTCCCTGGCCCTTCAGCCTTTTAAACTTTCTTGGTTTAAACTCAACCCTGCACACAAAGATGTGCACACAACTGTTCACAGCCACACTATTCACAACAGCCAAAAAAGGGGAAACAACCCAAATGTCCATCAACTGGTGGATGAGTAAACAAAATGAGGTAAATCCATTCGATGGAATAGTATTCAGCCAAACTTCTAACAAATGCTATAACATGAATGAACCTCAAAAACATTATGCAAAGTGCAAGAAACCAGACAAAAAACCCCACCTATTGCATGATTCCATTTATTTCCAGAAAAGGCAAATCTCAAAAAACAGAAAGGAGATTAGTGAATCCCTGGAACTGGGGATGGGAATGAGGGATCTTACTGGAGTGACAGAAATATTGTAAAACTGAATTGAGGTGATGGCTGCACAACTTGGTGAGTTTACTAATAGTTGAATTTTATGGTATATAAATTATACCTCAATAAAGTTGTTCTAAAAAAAAATGAACACTGGTTAAATCTACCTAGTTTGTGACTCACCAGTGCAGCTATACATTACTGGAGGGGAAAAAAAAGAAAACTACAGAGGCTCCACTTAAAACTCAAACCTGCTTTTACCCTGTCCTCCAATCATATTGAATTATACTCTCTAGTTCCTTTCTTCTCCCATTCTCCGCAATTATTTCACACCTTCCTCTCTCTCCTCAAGTCTCCAACACCCTATACCCCTTCTCATTGATAATTCTGCTTCCTACTCACTGAGAAAACTGAGGCCATCCGAATACTTCCAGATTCCCATCATCATGCCTACCTGCTTCCTGTTACTATTCTGCACTGTCCAGTACTGTGGCCACTAGCCATGTGTAGCTAAATTTGAATTAATTAAGATTAAATAATATTTAAAGTTCATTCCTCAGTCATACTGGCCACATTTCAAATGCTGAATAGCCACATGTGGCTAGTGGCTACTGCACTGGACAGTGTAGATGTAGAACATTTCCATTATCGTAGAAAGTTCTAGTAGACAGCATTATGCAGAGATGACCTGTGTGCCTCTATAAAGCCAATCCCTTTACTTGTGCATCTCCTCTTATCTGACTCAAGGGCACTGCTCCAGCAATTCTTTCCTCTCTCCTACATCACCAGTTTTCAACTCTACAATGGATCATTCCTGTCAGTATACAAACATGCCTCTTATTTTCCCTCATCTTAAAAAGAAGACAAAAAATTCTTCTGATATCACTTACCTGCCTCTTTATCACCAGCTATAGCCACCCTATTTCTCTGCCTACCTTTATAGCAAAGCTCTTCAAAAGACCTGTCAATATTTGCTATCTCCAATTCTTTTCCTATATCCTCACTTTAATCCCTCCAGTCTCTCAAACCCCTTTCCCCCCACCACTCCACCAAAATTGTTATCATTAGCTGCCAAATCCAATGGACAGTTGTTATTCATCTTACTTGATTTATCAGCAGCATCTCACACAACTGATGACTACCCCGTACTAAAAATATTTTCTTCCCTTAACTTCCAGGATATTATCCTCTCAGTTTTCCAACTATCTTACTGGTCATCCTTCTCAGTCACTTTTGCTGGTTTTTTCTCTTCTCCCCAATCCATTGAACACTGGAGTTCATTGACATCTTCATAATATTTAGTCTTCCAGTCCATGAACACAGAATGTCTTTCCATTTGTTTAGGTCTTCTTTGATTTCTTTTAGCAATGTTTTGTAGTTTTCTGAATACAGTTCCTGTATATCTTGGTTAAACTGATTCCTAGGTATTTGAGTCTTTTTGTTGTTATTGCAAATGGAATTTATTTCCTGATTTCCTCCTCAGATTGTTCAATACTAGTGTACAGAAACATTACTGATTTTTATCCTGCCACTTTGCTGAACTCGTTTATTAGCTCAAGAAGCTCTACTGTAGACATTTCAGATTTTTCTAAATATAGGATCATGTCATCTGAAAATAGTAAGAGTTTTACTTCCTCTTTTCGTATTTAGATGTCTTTTATTTTTTTTTCTTGTCAAATTGCTCTAGCTAGAACTTCTGGTAAAATGTCGAATAACAGTGATGACAGCAGGCATCCTTGTCTTGTTCCTGATTTTAAAGAGAAAGCTTTCAACCTTTCCCCACTGAGTACGATGTTGACTGTGGGGTTTTCACATATGCCTTTTATCATATTGAGGAACCTTCCTTCTATTGATGCAATCTCATGTCCGGCACCCTTGCAAAAAACTTGTTGAGAATTTTTGCATCTGTGTTCATCGGAGAGATTGGTCTGTAATTTCCTTTTCTTTTGGTATCTTTATCTTGCTTTGGTATTAGGGTGATGTTGGCTGATAAAATGTGTTGGGTAATTTCCCCTCCTCTTCAATTTTTCGAAGAGTTTAAACAGAATTGGCGCTAATTCTTCTCAAAATGCTTGGTGGAATTCACCTGTGAAACCATCTGATCCTGGACTTTTCTTTGTTGGGAAATTTTTTGATGACTGATTCAATCTCTTTAAATCTGATTGGTTTAGTTCTTGTATTTCTTGTAGACTCAATGTAGATTGTGCATTTCTGGGAATTTGTCCATTTCATCTAGTTTGTCTAGTTTGTTGGCATACAGTTTCTGATAATATTCTCTTACAATGCTTTTTATTTCTGTGGGGTCAGTTGTTAACACCCCCCTTTTTCATTTCTGAGTTTATTTGCATCTTCTCTCTCTTTTTTCTTTGTTAGTCTAGCTAAGGGCTTGTCAATTTTATTGATCTTCTCAAAGAGCCAGCTTTTGGTTTTCTTGATTTTTGCTATTTTTTGTGCTCAATTTCATTTATTTCTGCTTTAATCTTTATTATTTTTCCTTCTGTTTCCTTTCGG
>JAQZBX010041236.1:0-22416 GCA_029593785.1 Cabassous unicinctus
TCTACAGCTGACCTTGTGGAGGAAACAGGAGCTGAGCCCGGAGAGAAACGCAGCCCCGGGAAGAGAGGAACCCCAGAAGCCTGAATCCTGGGCAAACGTCAGCAGCTGTCTTGCTCTAACACGTGGCAACAGACTTTGGTGAAGGAAGAAACTTACGCTTTATGGCCTGGTAACTGTGGACTTCTACCCCAAATAAATACTCTTTATAAAGACCAACCCATTTTTGGTATTTCACATTAGCACCCCTTTGGCTGACTAATACAAATAGTAAAAACAATAATAATGAAAACAATTTCTATTATTTTTTGAGAATTTATCCTGTGCCAAGAAGTCAGCTAATTGCTATAAATACATCATATGATTAAGTCCTCCCAAAACCTTATAAAGAATGTTTTTTTATGATTATTACCCCATTACATAAATGAGAAACATGAATTCTGGTGGTTTGACACCAAAGATGATATCCTTAGACCCTATGCTATACTCCCTTTCCAATGAGAACAATCAAAGAGTGTTAAGTTAGAGGAAGACATGATCTGACCACACTCTTGAACTCCAGGCTCACATATCCAACTGCTTTCTGGAAGTCTCCACTTGATAACTAACAGATATCCCAAATTCAGCCTGTCCCTAACTCAGTTGTTCATCTTCCTATCCCTGAAAATGTCGTGGTTTTGGTTCCTTGGGCCAAAAGAACATGATGCTATCCTTGACTCCTTTGCTTCCATGTCCTACATCTGACCTGACAGAAAATTCTATTGTCTCTACCTTGAAAACATGTTAACTGTGACCCCTCTCGCCACCTCCACTGCTTGCCAGCTGGGTCCCGGGTGCCATCACCTCTGGCCTGAATGTTTACTGGCTTCCCTGCTCGTACCTCATCCCCTTCATTCTAGATTAACACAGAGCCAGGGGGAACCTGTTAAAATGGGCTCGTTTCCTTTCAGTTCATCATCCAGGAAGAAGAGGACACCTCTTTATTTGGGACAGTGAACTGACAGGATGCAAGCCCGAGACATCTATGGTGCTGCTTCCTCTACCCTTCCCCAGTTCCCTCTCCCACCATAAGGGACATTGTTCTGCAGCAGGAGAGAAAACAAGAGAGAGAGAGAGAGGGTAGTGAGAGAAGAGAGATGTAAGAATTTTTAAAAGACCTGGCCACCTGGCCACAGTCGAATCCTTGAGGCCAGCTCCACCCTTGGACTTCCCAGCGACAGGAGCCAATAAATCCTATTTTAGCTTAAACTACTTTGTGTTGGGCTTCTGCCACTGTTATCTGAAAGCACCCAGGATGTAGATATTGTTGGATCACAGTCAATGCTTAAAAATATTTGTAGAATTGAGTTGCACTTGTGGTTTCCAAAGACAATAAAAAACCAAGGGCCACGTGTTTATTTATCAGGCCATTTGCTTTCCACTGTGGGTCACTGGTCGCTACTCCATGAATGCCTTGTCTTACTGTCTCCAAAGCATCTAGTAGGCTGCTGCCAATCCCCTGGCCATTTGGGGTTCCGCGCACGCAGAAGGGGGAGGCTGTGGGTATTTATGATCCCACAAGCGTCCTGAAAGCCTAAGCAATGTGGGTGTGTTCAGGAATAGATGCACTTTTCTTTCATCCCTTTCTTCATGTTCCTGAAGGGCTGTGTAACTCAGTAAAACTCAGATTAAACCACCGGGCTTAGGGTGCTGCTGGTGAGAAGGGTTTGGGGAGGCGCTTCCAGCGTGGCTGAGGCAGGGTCCACCAGATGCCCCTGTCTCCTGAGTCCTTGTGAACGCTCATCGGGCGTGGGCTCTCTACCCTCTGCCCGAGCTGAACGGGGAAAGTCCAACCACCAGAAGCCCACAGTCCATATCTATCCTGGAATCCTCTATTCTGTCCACCTGACGTGTAACCTTCTCTCTCAAGGTCCCCTTGCTACATGGGTTTTCCGTCGAAGCAGGACCACACTTGTCCTGGATCTCTGGTGCCCTTTGCAGCAGCCACAGCCATCACATCTCACTGTCCTGGCTGAGTTGATCCACTCTCCCCAGCTTTCTGTTTGCTTTCTGCTAACCACTGCCCTGTTCAGCCAGGGGATGAGTAGCGGCTCTCCAGGTGTGCAGGAATTACACAACGGCCATTGAAAAGTGCACCCCTGGAGGACAGCCAGGCTGGGGGAAAGGCCCACTCCTTCCCTCAAACAGAAGAGACCACCCCTGTCCACCTGCAGATCTATGAGGCGAAGGTTAAGGATAGCTCGCAGGGAACGGGGCAGTGGGTGGGAAAAGGCAGGGCCGCTGCGACCACGCAGATTCCCTCTAGTGACTTTCTATTAGCTAAAGCTCTCTTGGGTTGTAACAAAGAACTGAGGTCATTTAGTGCTTTCTGCAACTTGTGAAGAGGAGACACTCAATCCACATGTTCCAAGAGTGTGAGAGGAAGTAGGGAGAGGGTATACTGTATTTTTTGTCTTAAACACCAGGGACCAGGCTGGAGTCCAAGGTGCCAGCTCTGGGGCAGGGGGAAGAAAGGTGTGCTGAAAGGCAAAGAGTTTGCACCTTTTTTCTTTCCAGGGGGAAGAGGGAGGGAGGGAGCAGAACCAGGTATCAAGCTCTTGGATGTGGTTACGGTGGATTATAGCTAAATGATGCACTGTTGTCTTCTACATTTCCAGTTCTCTAAAGCAGGAAGGCAGGAGGAGATTATTAAGCATTCTGAGAAAAGAAGATGGATGCCACAGGAATCATCTGGATAATAACTTCATTACATTAAGAGAAGTAAATGAAAGACTCCCATTGTATTGCCTCCAAATATTTTGCATGCACAGCCCGTCTTTTAGCTGTGCATCCATAAATGCGTTATGGATAATGGTTGTTATAAAAATGATGAATTGCTAAGGTGGCTTCTTTTTTAAAAAATTAGGGGAAAGATCATTTTCAGACATTATTTCCTTGAGGGACATGGCAGCAGAAAATGACAACTGCCTTCTTCAACTTTGCCAGGTTTTTTTTTTTCATGTTTGGTTTTGTTTTGTTTCTGAAAGAAAACGTTCACAAGAACCAACATCCCTAGATTTGCAGAAAATTAATCCTGTAGATGATGTGGAAACGATAGCCTATAAAGTTAATGAGATATTACTGAAGACTGGATAAACAATTAGCAGTATTAGCTGCAAAGATAAACCAGGACCTGTTACCATCTAACAGAACTGCAACTAATTAAATTGAAAATTACAGCACAAGCGTGTGAAAACAAAGGCAAATGGATGGTGGTGAGAATTAACGGGTCTAATATTGCAAAGGCAACACTGTTATTAAAAATGAGAGGGAGGGTGGGGGGTATTAAAGCCGTCAATCCCCCCTCCCCCACCCTTCACTGGATTGTGCTTTAATTGTTGCATTTCCCCGCGGTCTCCGCATTCCAGCATCTGTTTCTGGTCGCTCTGCAGACCTCTGGACACCCCAAACTTGTCACTTCTGTGCATCACCGGCAGAGCGACCTTTCCCACCCAAGAGGAGTCCCTTCCTGACCGTAGAGACCGTCTACCAATTCCCTGAAGCATGAAACTGACTTCCCTGCTTCTGAGCATGCGTAGCTAGAGAGCTTCCTGGTAAAACCAGCTGTGTGTCAAATCTCAGCATTTTGCCTTAGACTTTGGAACCCCCCATCTGCCTCTCAGGGATAGAGGGCTGTATTTCTCTGCTTTTAAAAAATTTGCAATCCCATTTCATAGGCTTCCCTCTTCCCTTCCTTGTCTCAGAGACCTCGGAACACCCCAGCAGGTCTGGTGGAAATGGAGACCGAGGTGGTGCCAGAGGCAGATAACTGGGTGGCGTGGGCAGGCTGGCTGCTGCTCTGGCCTCATCCTCTGGCCATGGTGGAGATCCAGACGTGACTTTGTGAGGTCTAAGTTTGGCTTATCCAAGCCAGGAGAGAGCAAAGGCGTTTACCTTCTTGGTTGCACCCCTCCAAGCGCCCTGAAGGTGCTGGCCTCATCTACAGCTGTGTCTCTTTATTTTCACTTCCATGATAGCCAGGGAACCAGAGTCCAAATCACAAGGGCTTCTCATAAGGCAGCATGCATGCTCTACCTCCCCGGAAGAAGCCTGCCTCAGAGGGAAATGTCACTGCACAACTCCAGGCCCCCACCAGAAGAGAGGAGGAGGCCTAAGAAGAAAATCTGAGAAGACCTTGGAAAGTTAATAATTGGGATTATTTTTTGTATGTTTTAAGGTATACCTTAATTTAATTGGCAGGATCTAAAGAGAATCAAAGGGATTTGACTTACTGAAGGATAGACTTGTACAAGCCACATATGCCCAGAAATTTTAGAGTAACCATTCCATGGCTGAGAACCCTTTTTCCCACACGATTCACTTAAGCCTGGAACCTGAGGCTCTGAACTCCCATTAGAACTTTTTCCCCAATATACCAGACTTCCTCCCCACATTGCCTCTAAAGGGACAGATTCCTTATATCAGGGTCCTTGAGAGCCTTCTTATGTCACCATGGAAGGAGGGTGTGAGGTGAGGACGCCTTTCTCTGAATCCTTTTAATTTTGCTCCCAGTTATTCTGTATTATATTCTTCTATGCATCCAAATTTTATTTCCCCAAGCAGTAAGCTCCAGGGTCTCAGAACTGTGCCCCTCACTTCCTGACACCCCTCGGTGTGGCTAGCCCAGACTTGACACACCACAGGGGCTCAAGGGAGGCCACCATGAAGTCACCGCTCATTTAGACCTGTGACGTTCAGCAATCTTAGGTTAGTCCAGCTTGTCGATCTGCTCCAGTCAGGAAGAGCAGATCCAGCTCCTGGCTAAAGCACCTCTTTAGAGCCTCTGCCTCATCCCCATGTCACAACTGCCATTGATAGCATTTTTCTCTCTGGCTCTATTGTTAAAGGTCAGTTATTGACAAACCAGCTACAGCAGGGGCTGCCATGTTTGCTGCAAATCGATAGATCACAACATGAAGGCCTTTGCTCCAGGGAAATGGCCCAAAATCTTGGCTGGATTTCCTGCAGGAAAGTAGAACTTGTTTGGGAAAAACTTGGAGGATTGTTCACTCTCAACAGTAACCCACAAGACAGACATCTGTCCAAGCCCACCAACCTGCTATCTCAGCCCACACCAATACTGAATGATTGAGTAAAACTACCACAGAGGTCATTCAACCAGACAATCCCATGATCTCCAGCTCAAAGCTCCCCAGAGGCTCAGCTCCCCAGAGGGCTCTTACCAGTTCCATGAACTGGGAGTTGGCTGATTGGGCCACACCCTGAGATATCCTCCATGGGAAGGGAGCCAGGTGCTGAGTTTTTAAGACCTGCTCTGATCCATCTCAGCCACATAGCACATAAGGATGATGGAATTTGCACTATCAGTACAGTCACAGGTTATAAGGACACTCATCCAATCAAGAGCCAATGACTCCATTTGTTAAACAGTTTTCACCATTTCAGCTGACAATAATCATCTAAATGAAATATCCAGAGGCCCTAGATTTGAAAACCCTCCAGCAACTTGTAAGTCATGAGCCTAGGGCTGCAGAAAAGAGAGACTTTAGTGTAAATATTGTAATCCTGCCAGTAATTAAATAACCTTAAACTGATTCATTATCTGCAGAGCTACATGCTAATAATTTTACTGGCAAACATTTTATAAGTTAATTCTGAAAAGACTTCAGCATAGATAGATTTAATTCAGTCCATATTTACACTAGTTGTTTGAGCTTTTAACCTCAAATGATTTTTTGAAAAGTTAAGGAGCATATAGACATGTTGCATAAAGGGTGAAATGGCAAACTCATCCCAGCATTGTTTGGGGAGAGGAGTCCCATGGTAAGGAACGAGGCTGAAGGAAGGAAAAGCTTTCCACACACAGCTCAGACAGGGGAGGGACCTTCTGATGAGAAAATTAGGTATTAATGATTTTCCTACCACTTAGTTAACTTAAAAAACTGGCAGATGTGTCAGTCTATAAGATGTCACCTGGTGTTTTTCTATACACTAATATCCTAGACTTGTGTACTAATAGGAGGAGCTGTGAGGCAAACAATGATTCACAGTATGAATGGTAAAAGGTTAAACTGGACGCTTTGTCCTTTTCTCATAAAAGCATTAAATATGTAGTCTCAAACCATTTGCTCTTCAAAATGGTCCACTCTAGAACCTGGAGAAAGAACAAGGGGAGCTCGTTTTGGTATCTCTAGATGTAGCCTCCTGTCCTTTCACTCTGAATGATTTCAGCACTAAGTCCTTTGGACAGCTCCACAGCTCCACAAACGTTCCTCTCTGGTAGTAGATAACACTCTTCCCTAAAAGTGTGTAAGTGCTATCCACTTATTGTTTATGTATGTTCATGTATGAATGATATACTTCAATAAATTTTTAATGAAAAAAAAATCTGATCTCTCATCTTCTTCCTTATTCACAGAGTGAACCTCTGCAGTAGTCTGATGATGGGGTACACATCTCCCACCTGCAAGGTGGAGACCCCCATAGTGTAAAGTCTGCGTGTGGCCATCAGTTCCTTCATCTCATTTCTTGTCTTCATTTGCTTTCAGAAAAAGATAGATATCGGCTCCCAATTAACCCATCTAACCCTACCATTTTAAATATCTTTGCTTTACTGAAATTCTGGGTAAAGGTTAATGATTCAACTCTGCCTCTAAGCATGTCCTTTCAGAAGGTAATTCACACGTACTAGAGCATGTGTGTGAGGGCATGACAGGCTCACACTACAGGGTCAGGGCAAGTAGAAGCGACTTTTATTAAGGCGACAGGAAGAGGGCTGGAGGTTGGGTCAGATTCACGGCTAATTACAGACACTTTATTCTGGGAATGATTAATATGCAGAGTCAGGGCCAAAGCTGGAGGAAGAGGTGTTTGAACTGAGCCCATAGATGTCTGTTGTATAGAAGGAAGCCCCAGCCATGATTCTGTGTTTCCTCTGTGGGCTTTAGGAATTAGCCTTTTCATTTAGATCCCAAGACTAGTCCCTGCTGATGGGGACAGATGTCACTGACAGCAAGTGGAGGCAAAGATGCCCCCAGGAAGGTGGTTTAGCTGCTTCTGTGAGAGGTCGAGGAGGCAGTGGGCTCTCCACCTAACTCCATACTCAGAAACTCTGTACCCCCTACTTTTCTCAACAATATTGAACTTCCATCAGAGGTAGGTGTGGGCGTCATTGCATGGCCATATTAATTTTTAATAAGCGGATTGTATCAAATCTAATCATGCCACTGGGGGGCAGTTTTTATATTTTATGAGCACAAATAAATCCCTTCCCAATCTGCAGTCTCCTTGGTGGCAGTTTGCAAAGGCCCTTCGGTAGCATGCTTTAAACCTCCATCTCCTGGAGACATCTCTGACTTGTAAGTACCTCTGGGAGATTCATTCTTACTTAAATAATTGAATCTATTTAAAGAAATGAAGCCAATTAACTTTTCAGTTTATGACCAAGAAATAATTTCACTGTGTGTGGTCAGATTCTGCTAAGTATCTGGGGATTCAATTATTGTTTAGAGCTTAGAAAAATCCAAACAGGATCCTAAATTATGTTGGATGGTCTCCACCATGGCATTAGCAGGAAAACCTCTGAGTCCAGGCTTGCTGGTCAGGCATCAACCACCTACAACTGTATGTATTTAGCATTCGAAAATTCTTTAAACAGGGTTTTCTACCAAAATCCTCAGGAAAAAATGTATAAAATTGGGGTGTGGGTCTTCAGCATTCTAGATTTTGTGTTGTTTGGTTTTTCCTTAGCTGATGAATCTTTCTTCCTTCTACAAGAAACTCAGTGCCTTCCTAGGTCAATTCCTGCTCTTAAAGTTTTCTCCTAGACTTTATATTCTCATTAAGGTATAGAAGATGGATGAAAGGCTTAAAAACAGGGTGAACAGTTCTTGCGGAAATTTGTGTTTTTATTAAGAAATGTTATGTGTGAATAAAGAAAAGGTGGCAATTGAAATATTAGATTTCATTGCAGACTGGGAAGGATTGGGCATATCTTTGTCCTTGGTGGGGGGCCAGCTCTGCCCTCCTGCACAGGCTGAGCCCACTGCCTTTCCTTCTACCTCCCCCTGGTGATTCTCAGCAGTGAACCATGCCCTCGACCAAGTTGGTGAGAGGAAGGAGGATCGCCAGCTCAGTACTGCTTTCCTTCCTTGAAGCACAGTTCATCTTTTGGTGTCAATATACGTACATCGTTTGAGGAATCAAAAAAATGGGTACTAGCCGACCACAAGGTAAGTTTTTGTGATGAGCCCCTGAAGATATTATTTGATCCCACCTCACCTTTCAGTTTGTTTGCATGTCAAGAGGTCCTTCCCCATCAGAGTCCCCACACTGTGTTTCTCTTAGGCATTCAACTCTGAACTCTGTTGAGTGGCTTCTGTGTACCAAGCACTGCGGCAGGCTCTGGGGTGGACAGCTAAGCACAAGCAGGTATGCTCCTCGATCTCTTGGAGGAATAATCTGTCAGGGAAGACAGATGTTAGTCAATGCCCACACTACTTTCTGCTACCTCTCTGACTGCCTCTTCTCCATCTTCTCAGAATGCTTCTCGTTTTCTGCCCATGTCTTCATTGTTGACTCCCAAAGTTGTATCTCCAGTCCAACAGCCCTACCGAGCTCCAGACCTGTTTATATAATTTTTGAAGAGACATCTCTGCTTACAAGCCCTGTTACCTTCTCAAACTAAACATATCCACTCAGTCACAAAGAATGCTGATTTTACCTCCTGTGTCTCCTTACATTTATTTCCTTCCTCTCTTACTCACACCTAGATCACTACAAACCACTGTCCTGCTCTGTTATGCCCCCACGCATTTTCACTCCCCCTTCTCTGCTTGAATTTCCTACCCTACATCCTTCTAAGTCCTTCACAAGTAGCAGCTCCTCATGAAGCCTGCACTTAATCTCTATGCCCCTAAATCTCCTCTTCTTCTGCATCTTCCCCTCCTCTTCTCTCCTGGCACATATCTCTGCCTACCGTGTTTCAGAGTTATTTGCATGCCTGTCTTGACCCACGCCCTGTTTTCTAGAGAAGGCTATGCCTTTTCCATCTCTGTATTCCCCTCATCCAGAATCATTCTTGGCCCATGACTGTCAAGTGAACAACAAGTAACAGTAGGTAGGCTAAGACCAGCATTGGAAGACATCTTGGAGTACGCCTGGACCAGCTGCTTCACGGTTCTGTAGAGAGACTGAGAGGAGAGCTGGACATTTCTGGGGAGATGGTCTGATGGCCACACTGCCTCTTGCTGCTGTGACCAACCTGAACCAGAATCTGAAGGATGTAAGGTAGGGGATTCAGTACCCAAATCTCCCCAGCCCATTATTATGCCATATGCTTCCACCATATCAGAGAGGGCTTATTCTGGAGCATGATTGCATTTGATGTCCCCAGGGATCATCTGGGACCCTGAGAAACCCCAACCAGGGTGTAATTAATGCATTTACTGTGGCCATGTACTGACCAGGTAAGAGCAAGGCTCTTGGGAAGGTAACTCTGAGGCAGAGCAGGCACAAAACCTCAGGAAAGCCTGCAGGAGAGAACTAAACCACGAAGGCAGCATCTTGGTCCACACCGGGGTTGCCTTCAGGAATCTGCAGTCCAGATCGATGATTGTTGGCTTCCTTCATCATCTACAGAGGGCTAGAGAACAAACTGGCCACATCCAAATAGCTTCTCTCTTCTAAGGTGAACCCGGGGTAGGTTCTCGTGCAGGAAATTGTTCCTGAAGCACGTGACTGATGGATGCTCTTTGGGGGTCGGGATGGCCAGGCAGCTCCAGGTTGGTTTAAGTTTAGTGATACGGAGGAGGTAGTATGAACGGTGCCCAGAAAGCACCGCTACATGTAAACCAAGCTGGTTTGCCTTTTCCTGAGACCCAAGCAATATTAGTCTTTCCTACAGGAGAGCCTGGCCATGTGGAGAAATCACTTCTTGGTCATAAACTGGAAGTTAATTGGCTCGCTTTCATTAAGCGCATCTAATTATTTAAGCCCCAGCAAAAGTTCGGGTGATAGTTACTAAGGAGGATGCTCTGAGCTGTCCTCTGCCGTGGGGACCCAGCTGGCGCCCTGGTGGCCTGAAGGAGCCAATGTGGCTTTGAGCCATGACTAACCCAGGGTCGTGCTCAGGTCGGGGGGGAAAGGGTCAACAGAACTGCAGCCTTGGGAACAAACTGCTTAGGCTAAGAGGTTCCAAGTACCTCCACAATGGAATTAGAAATTAGTTTGCAATCTTATCCAACAGCATAAACCAAATTAATGTCTTCTAAGAAGCAGGGGAAGGCAAAGGGCCATGGCTCCAGGCATGAGCCCTGTAAAACACTGGTGGTCAGCATGTGGGGCCATTCCAGGGACTTTAGTCCAGAACCGAGGCCACAGGGCTTTTCCAGGGCAGGATACTGAGGCATGCCTCCATGATCACTGTCCTGTTGATCATGCTATTGGATAACCACCAGTGAGCCTTTAATGAACAAAATGACTGCACAAAATGAGTAAGAGAATTATTGAGAATCAAACCATTCTCAAATTTCTCATTTGCAAAAGAGAACTCATTTCTTTTTAGGTATGGCTATGTCGGTTGCTTGGCGAAGTAATTAACTGACATTGATTTTTCAGTCTTGGAAATTGGTTATTGAAATCCCGGATAATTATAATTAACTTATTCCTTCCAAGAGAGCCAGAAATAAAACGCCACTGACCCTTGCTGGCCTTCCAGTGGTGTGCCCTGTTTCTATATTTTCTGGCAAGGAATTTCCCCCTTACTTGTCCTCGTCAGCCCCTGATTGAATTGGCAGTGGACTCCATGGTGTGTTGCTCTCTATGATATTCTCCTGCAGAATCCGTGATTCTGGGCCAAATCTCTTGTCCCCTGGACATCTGAGTGATTAAATTCATGAGATTTTGCAGTTGCAGGAAAGTACCCAAAAAAGACATCTGTGTTTTTGAGGGGAGTTTAAGGGTTTTTTTTTTCTTGGTAGACAAAGAGAAATATCCCAACCAAAATCATGAGCTCAGTGCACGATGCCCAGATTATGAAAGCATTTTAAAATATTATGTTTTTGTGCAATTGGAAACAGACCTGAAAGTCTGTAATGTAGACATTTTGGTGTGTGTAAACGGCCACAATAACTATTTTTAATAATAATAGCAATAATGACTGTTGGTATCTTCCAGGAATCCACTGAAGACACTCATGTTCTCTGGGTTCTGTACAAGTTGAGAAATACAACAACAAAGCAAGTAGGTGACAGAGGCTAAACTACCAACCCTGCTTCTGGTGGAGGACAGTTCGGATGTGAGCTGACAGTGCTGAGCAGATTTGTCCATCCAGTCCTGGATGCCTGCTTCGCACCCTGAAGAGGTGGAAGAGAAATGTGCTCTTTCAGGAGCATTCTCAATTTTGTGTCCCCAAATTTACCCATCAGATAGATCACTCCATCTTCTCCAGGCAGAGATTAATGGGGTGGGAAGAGGCTAGGAATTACATAATGAAGAGCCCTGCATGTGGAGGAAAGCATCCAGATGAGGTAGTGTTTATTGGAAACCGGTCATGAGTCAAGCACTGTGCTGTTACTATACCTATAATATGTCTGATACTGGTAACAACCTTAAAAGTTGGTGTTAGTTCTACTTTAGAGATGAAGAGACTGAGGGTCAGAGAGTTAAATAACTCACCAATGTAATATAGCTAGTAAGTGAGATGACAGGGATTTTTTTCAGAGCTTACATATTTATACCTGATGATTATGCAGAGCTGTGGTTCTCAAAGACTGACCTGAGGAGTCTTGGGGTTCCTAGGCCCTTCCAGGGATTCTGCAAAGTTAAAACTATTTTTGTCAGGGTTCCGAGAAGTTATTTGCCCTTTACACTCCCATGGATGTGCAGTGATGTTTTGTGAAAGCTACATGACATGAGCTACGGCAGCAGGTTGAATGCAGAAGCAGATATGAGCATCTAGGTGACTTCTATTACACTGGATATTAGAGAGGTTTGCAAAAATGTAAAACAGCTCACAAATTGCTTTACTTTAGAAAATACAGTTATTTTTCTCAGAAATAGTTTATTTAACATGTAATTGGCTTATTTTTCATAAATGAATATATACTTATTTTAAGTTCCTCCATTTTAATTCCTAATACGATATCTACCAATAAATACAAACAAAAGCTCTTTGGGATCCTCGATATTTTTTTAAGAACATAAAGAGATGCAGAGACCAAATAGTTTGAGAACCACTGGTGTGGAGCCCCATTTGACTGGTTGAACCATGTGTCCTGTTTCTGTCCAGTGCTCCAAAGTATGAGTTGAGTTACCAGGCAACATGAAGCAAACTTTGAAGCCGATGTTTCCAGAGAAAGATGGAGAGATGCACCTAACATTTGGGGTTTGGGTATCTGGTGAGTACTCAGAATAATCTAATGAATATTGACCTTTTCTTTTTTTCTCCTAAAAATGCATGTGAGCTCTTGTGAAGATACAACCCAACAGCAGAAAGATCTCAGGATAGAATGTAAACACATACTTGGAATATTTACTTCTTGCTTTTTCCATATGGTAAGTAGAAATTTGGGGCTCTGTTCATGTTGACCAGGAAGAATCGAGTCACCAACTTGTGTCAGAGACCAGCACCACTGGGCAAAACCACACGTCCCACAGAGCTCAAGAGGAGCACAGGGCATGGCTAGACATTGGTGAAGTCAAAGCCACATGGAACATTTTCAAATGACCCACCGCCCCTTTTCTTCTTGGGCAGCTGTCTTGTGAGGATGAATGTGATTGTAACAGCACTAAGATGTTAAGTAGCACAGAAAAAACAAACAAACAAACAAACAAACAAAAATAAATAAATAAAACAAGACCCTTGGCTATGGCCAAGCCAGTTGCCATTTTGAATCGCTTCAAGGTCAACAGAAGGTTAGGGCTGGAAGGACCTTTGGATATTGGCTTAGTCCAAGCCCCTCATTTTACTGAGGAGTAAATAGGACTTATGGGAATAGAGACCCCACCCCTATATCTCCCCACCATGCTTAGCATGGGTGCACGGAAGCGTGGTGGAAGTGGCAGAGTTCTCGGAGAGCCTTGGGCTCCTGGGACTGTGTGTGCAAGCCTCCAGTGACCAAGCAGGTGCATGTCACTTGGAGGGGAGGATCAGGGCATGGTCCCTGCAGGGCTAATTCCCTGCACTCACAGAGAATTGCAGGGCGCCCTCTGCCCTGTCAACCTTCCCTCCCAGCATGCTGACCCTACATCAGACTTACTTGTTTAAACCAAAGTTCCCTTATTGACCTGGGAGTTCCTTAAACTGTATGTCTAATAATCTCTGCTTTTCAGTATGGATTTTCAGGCATGGATTTCTTTGCACCCAGCTAATTCTTAATACGTGTTTATTGAAGGACTGACTGAATAACTTGATGATGGATAAGAGCTTGTTCCAGTTTGCTAAGCTGCTCAAGCAGATACCATGAAATGTGTTGGCTTTAATAATGGGAATTTGTTAACTTACAAGCTTACAGTTTTGAGGCTGAGAAAAATGTCCAAATCAAGACATCATCAGGTGATGCTTTATCCCTGAAAACCAGCTGCCAGCGATCCTGGACTCCTCTGTCACCTGGCAAGGCACGTGGTGGCATCTACTGGTTGCTCCCGTCTCGTCCAGGTTTCGTTGCTTTCAGTTTCTTGCTTCTGTGGCTTTCTTTTTATTTGTCTGGATTTCATTCTCTTATAAATGACTCCAGTAAGAGGATTAAGACCTACCCTGAATGAGGTGGGTCACATCTTAATATCCTATTTACAGTGGGTCCACACCCACAGGAATGGGTTAGCTTTAAGAACATACTTTTCTGGGGTCCAAACAGCTTCAAATCAATACAGAGCTGTTCTTCATTTAGACAGAAAGCCATTATTAAAATTTTTGACTCTTTTAATAAATGTTTAAATAACTTCCAAGGATATCCAAGTGTTTCCTTCCTTTCATGAGAGATGACATGCCTCACAATTTCATCAATTCTTGTAAAAACTTACAGAAGAGGATATATTGTCTTCAAGGGTTTGGATTTTCACTGGCTGAAGACATGGGGGAACTGGGACCAACCAAAGTCTCTTTTGGGTCATACATTCCAGGATTCTGTGTTCTGAATCCATTTCATTGAACAAATATTTATTGCTTGTCTGCAGTGAGCCAGACCCAATGCTAGACACAAGGTGCAACAGCAAACCCGAACTCAGTTCAGGGTCTCATTGGGGAAAGAGGGTGCAACAAGGAATGGCCATCAGCTGCGAGGGGGATACTGGGAGCGCAGAGGAGGGACAGCTGATCCCGGCTCAGGAAGGATGTCATCCAGCAGAGACCTGAGGATGGGACCAGGTTGGCGAGGAAGGCGTTTGCAGTGGGAGGGCAGGAGGACAGGTTCCAGGAGGAGGGAACCACTTTCATGGGGCTGGGAAGACGGCAAGATTGCGTCACGTTCAAGGACCCGGTGTGGCTGGAGTGAGTCCGGCTTCTCTGTCCGGTTTGGTGGATGGCCTCCTCAGCAATCCTGCTGGCCTTTGTCCACTGCTGAGGAAATGCAGCATCAGAGGGGCAGTGGCAGGGAGCACAGAAAAATCTCCTATCTCCATGGATTTCCTTGGCCCTAACCCACATGCTCTGGATTTCCAAAATCAGAGAAAAGAGCAAGACATAAAGTGGCCACAGGCACAGACTGGAGACAGACCCTGCCTTTCAGGGAGGGAGCTTTCAGCCTGAGAGCTGGCACCCCAGAGTTGCCCTGAAAGTTGCATTTTCATGCAAGAGGCCCACAAATCAATGACGGGATGGTTTTGATGGTGATTAGAATGTATGAAAGTGCTGTTTGGATTGTATTAAATGGAACAAAGTAGGTCAATATTGTCTGGAATAATGCACTTGAGTTTAATCAACATATCATAAGCAAAATTATGTGAAAAAAACACAGCAAGTTCTTGTTGCTGCATTTGGTTATTTGACTACTTAATCTTCTAATATATGCACACAATAATAAAACAATTTTACATGGGGATAGAACTCACTTTTCTACAATCATTCAAGTGTATTTAATTATATGTAAAAATGCATCATGCTCTATCTGGGGGGAAACATTTCTAAAGTTGTGCCTGCTGGGTGACTCTGGTGCCCTGCGTTCTCACACCACAGAGGGCACGGTGGCGGCCGAGCTTAGTAAAAAGCGGTAGATTGACGTGTAAGAGTGTGACTCTTTCCCAGTTCATCAGTTGTACCTGTACCGAGGAAGGGCTTTCAGTTGTCGCTTTGATGAATAGCCTTCAAAACCTTGAAGACAGTTTTGTCAACCTCAAGAAAAAATGTGAAAAGAAGTCGGATCCGTATCTACCTCCCCCATGACTCACGCAAACCTCAGAATGACGTGAGCGGGACAGGTAGGCACGTGGAGATGGAGTACCCGTGCTCAGGAATGGGCTGGCTCAGGGGCCCAGCTCCCCCTCCTGGCTGGGGGGCTTCAGGGAGTGCTCTCTCCCCAGTGAAGCTTTGGGACTTCCCTCTTGGGGCAGAGTGAGGGCTAAATGCAGTTAAGTCTTAAGTACCTGTGCAGGTAAGTGCCTTGAGTAAAGGCTGCTCCTTCTGATGGTGATTATTGTCATCATCATCTCCATTAGGGCCAGCGTGGGCAGCATCCCAGAGAGCCCGAGGTATCTTGGCCAAACCAAGCCAAACACACTGGCTGTCCCTCTCGAGGCAGACCCTGCTGGGCTATAGGCTGTCCCCCTTCTGCAGGGTGGGCGCCTGCCTTTCTGAGATCTTTACGGTGGTGAGTTGTATGTGTCAAAGTGGCTAGGTTAGGGCATCCAGCTGTTTGGCCAAACACTGGCCTAGTGGTTGACGTGGAGGCATTTCGTAGATGGGGCAGCATCTACAATCAGCTGCCCTTGATTAAAGATGGCCCCAGTAATGTGGGTGGGCGGTCTTAAGAGGGGGAACAGAGGCTCCCAGGGATCAGAAGAAGGAATTGTGCCTCAAGACTTCACCCTGCTTCCCTTCCTGTGTTTCCAGCCTGAGGGTATCACATTCAAGACTTTGACATCACTCTCACCGGAAATTCCCACCTTGTCAGCTCCCACGATTGAGCAAGCCAATTCCTCATAATAAAAGTCCTTATGTATGTGTACACACACACACACACACACACACACACACCCCGATGGTTCTGCTTCTCTGGAGGTCTCCAGCTGATGCAATCCAGCTGTTACTAACCTGTGGCACTTCAGATGCCCTCGGGTCTGTGCCTCCTGAGTCAGGGAAGGTGATGAGCTGACCACTGACCCATCCTGGGGAGTCGGAGCATGTGTCACGGGGAGCGGGCAGTTAAGGCTGAAGGCCCGTGCTTCTCTGGCCCCCTGGCCACTGCTTGGTCAGCATTGCCCATCCATCCCAGGCCAGTTTTAAGTTTCCCATTGCTTTGCCCTCCTCATGAAAGTGACCTTCACAGTTTAATCAGTTAAGAGCTGAGAGCCAGATTGCCTCCTAGTAAAGTCTAGTTCAAGATCAGTTTCAGGAATTTTCTGGGAGTTTTTTATCTTTGCAGTGAGGCCATAAAGGCTCTCGCAGCAGCTGGGCTGGCTGGAAAGTTGATGTTTCCAAGCGGCTCATTAGAGTGTAATGACATTTCTGAGAGGAGCTGCTCCTAAGAGCAGCAGGCAGAAGCTAACGCAGGAGCAGCTTGATGTACATGCCTGAGCCACGGGGTTCCGGCTGATGTGGGGGTAGGCAGTGAATAAGCTCCATAGGCAGCTTCGGATTCTGGAGGGTTCTCCAGGGTCAGGGGTGGGAATGATTTCTGGATGTGCAGGTGCAGTGCCGCAGCAACGGGGCTCGGTGCAGAGTTAGGCGATGGCTATGGCCTGGGTTAGGGAACAGTTTAAAGCCTTCTCTCCCATTTCGATTGAGCAGTAAGTTCCGTCTCTAGCATGGCTATTTGATGATGGGGTTAAGGTTTGGGGGAAAAGTTGTCTTTAAAGTCAGACAAATCCCAGTTTCAATCTCAGCTTAACCTCTTAATAATCTTGTGGCTACAGGGAAGTCATATTAGAGCCTCAATTTCTTTATTAGTACAACCAGTATAACAGAATGTTCTCCTCATCCTTTGCTGCATAACAAACCACCCCTAAACTTAGTGGGTTACTAGTTTCATATTCCCTCTTGTGGTTCTGTGGATTGCTCAGGATTGGCTGGATAGTCTTCATCTGGAGTCACCTGAAGGCTTGCCTGGGCTGGAGGGTCGAGACGGCATCTTCCTTAGGTGTTTGGAACCCCAGCTGGGACTACTGGAAAGGCTGGGGGCGGGCTGGGCATCCGTCTCTCCCCGTGGCCTTCCCTTGTGGCTGCGTGGCTGTCTCAGAGGAGCTGCCATGGCGGCTGACTTCCCAGAGTGAGCATTCTAAGATGGAGGAAGTGGACGCTGAAACCTCCTACGAGCCAACTCTTCAACAAGGAACGGTGCAGCACAGCATCTGCCAGAGTCCCTAGACACAGCAGTGGCATCATCTCCTCAGGTTCAGGAGGGGACAGCTCCACCTCTCCGTGAGAGGAGCGCAAAGCATTTTCAGGGTCATCTTTACATGTCTGCATTGAGAAAATGATGCTTGTCTCCGAATACCAACGAAAGAACGAAATGAAGGAAAATGTACATTAGAAACACATGGAAGAGTTTTAAAATGCTGAGTTCTGGGTCCTAAGCCTAGAGTCCTAGTTTCATTGTTTGATATAGGACTCCTTGTTTCTAAGTCCCCTCCCCCAGGTAATTTTAATGAAGATCCTGCAGTGAAAGGGTTAAGCACTCAGGTTCCAAGATGCCTCTGTTTACACCCAAAATATCATCAAGAGAGGCAACTGGTTGACCTATCCTGAGCCTGCCCTCTTGGAGGTTCCCATCAGCCCCAGCTCACTGAAACGGGGCTCTGAGAGGTTAGAACTCTAAAAAACGCCTTGGACGAGAGGTAAGTGCTCAGTTCCCAGGAGGTCCCACTCAATGAAGAGGGACAGAGGACAGAAGCAGCAGATCTGAGTGGAGGGCAGGCACGGCAACCCCAAAGAGAACGTGACGTGCACACGAGCCGTATCTCAACCAGGCCACCGCTTTCTGGTTATGAGGGGCCCCGCTGTCGCCCGGCGGCTGGAGGATGTTGACAAAGGCAGGCCAAGGTGGGCATCTCCCAGCCTCCTTCAGTGAGCACAGAGTGACCCCTTCTTCTCTAAAGGTTAAAGCCCACATTCATCAAAAGTAAAATGGCTACACGAGAGCCCTCCTGAAGAGAACAGCAGCTCCGTCTGGATCCCCGTCAGGTCCAGGACGGCTATAAATAGCTGGCTTTTAAGAGCAAAGTGCTGAGCAGGTACAAATGCTACCCACACCTCGAAGGCATCTGCTGAGCCTTGTTATTCTTGGGTAATTGGGGTTATGGGCATTTGCTCTCTTATCAATCAAAGTTTCTGTCCGTAAGCCCCACAAGGGGGGCTTAGCGCCCCCTCATAAGCAGTGGGAGCCGACAATCAGCCAAGCAGCCCCTTCTCTACCTGGGCAAGGAGAGGGTCTCCCTCCACCCTTTCCTGCCTAAGGCAGCTGGCTGAGAGGGTGGAGATGCCGACAGGGACTCGTGGCCAAGCGCAGTACTCAGATTGCCTGGGCTTGCGCTTGCTTGGAGCAGGAGGCGAGGGGAGATCGGAGCACTGCTGCTGGTTTCTGATCAGCGAATGCATAACTGGCCGGAACATTCCGGCTCGCCGACTTGCATTCAGGTCGGAGCAGGGTTTGCAGAGCCAGTTTACTGAAGCAAAATGACTCGGTTTTCCACCTTCGCCTTGATCATCATAGCTCAAGTGTGACTGCCTAGGTGATGCATTGGAAAGGGCATTGTCCTCACCCAGGGCTTCGCTTTGCCCTCATTGCCTTGGTTATTAAAACAGGTCGACCAGCACTCCATTCTGGCTGCCTCCCCGGGGCCTCGGTGGGAATTGCTGGGGAGAAAAGTGAGGGCCCAGGGATGTAGACATGATAAAAAGGGACCTCCCAAAGGCACAGCAAGAAGGTTCCGGAGTCAGTCTCCTAACATTCTTTCAAAGTCGATGATGGCCTCGCAAAGCTATCTGACGTACACAAAGCCTCACAGAGCATTTTACTCTTTTTCTTATACTTGAGTTTTTCTCGCACCCAAGGTTTTATTTATTTTGGTTGTCCTTGCTGTAAGCTGCTGACCTGTAACCGATCACGTGAGCTTCCAGGGGCCCTGGCGGTGTGGACGTGGAAGGTGGAGTCAGGGTGAAAGCTTCGAGGGCCAGCCACAGCAGCCTGTCTCCCGCTGCCCCTTAGCATGGCCGCTCCAAGGGGCTGAGGGCCAGGCCCGTGGAGGGGCTCGTGGCCTCTGTAACCACGCCGGGGCGGCCCCGTTTATGTCCTCGCTGCAGCTCTGTGAGGTGCTGCCGATGCGGTTCCGGAAGGTTCTGTACCTTATGATAATGACCTCTGCTTTCCCACTGCCGGTTATTTAACACGCAGCTTTCCTTTCCCCTCCTGCAGCCATAAACGAAGCAGATTGCTCCACTCACGTTTAAAGCTCATGAAATGAGAGGAGAATCAATTTTATACATGGGAGAGGTAGCGCTCTTTTCACACGCCAGCAGGAGGCGAAGCCCCTCACTCAGCGGGTCCCCCCTCCCAGGGAGATCATATATGCACTTGCTCCCACATGGAGGTGAGAGCATAACAGAGATGAGGCTTACCTATGGCCCCGGTGGGTCTGAGTTAACATTCTATTTCCCTAATCATTTACCAAAGGTCTGCTGCCTCTCAAGGAAGCACAGTTTGGGGAGTCATAGAAATCAGATCCATCAGCAGCTTCAAAACTCATTGGCTTCACTGCCTTTCCGATGTGGGGCGTCTCAGTGCTCTTATTCAAGAACTCTCAGTGGCTCCCTATTGCCTCTTACACCAGGGCCAGATTCCTCATCCTGGTATTTGAGTCTCTGGAAAGCCTGCACCTCTACACATTCCTTGTCTCCCCCTGTGACTTGCAAATAGGAGCTCTTTTCTCGGACCAGACCAGCTGCTCACCACCACAACCACCCCCGCCCCCACATGCCATAGCTTACGGGGCTTCTGCAGACCTCAAAATCCCACCTGCGGCACACTCCAATGGCCTCCCTCTATAAAGTCCTATTGCTCCTCTAGCTTGGCCCAGGGAACAGAGAAAAGCCTAAGCCTGAGCTTGAATGCATTTGCTTCAAGTAGATGAACCTTGTTTCTCAGAAGCAGCAGCATTTGCGTGAAGAAACGAAACTAGCATTTCCTGAGCGATGATTAGGGGTTGGGCTGCCAACGTGAGGGAGTAGTTTCCAAGGCCACGGCACCGTTTTCCGTCTCACCAATAATGGTTTTGAAATAAAGGCATTCTTTATTTATTTGAATACCCCAGATATTTTCAGCTGAAAGCTTTTGATCTCTGTGTGGTTCAGTTCAGCTCCTTTAAACAAATGTGCATTAAGGCAATTTTGTCCCTTCTCCCCTGTCACCGTTGGGGTAGGATTGTCTTGCAATGGTGTAGAAAGGAGACAGCCCCTGCCACCTGATTTGATGAGTGACACCCCATCATTTCTAATTCAACAGTGGGCTTTGTGGCCAGCTCATCTGACTTTGGTTTCTTCTGTAGGTTTTGTGGGCTGTGTTTGCTAATAGCAGTGTAAGTTAGGGGTCCAGGGCGTGGACTCTGGGGCCAGACAACCTGAATTCAAGTCTTGGCTCTGCTGTGTGGCCTTGGACAAGCCCCTTAACCTCTCTGTGCCTTGGTTCTGGGAATAAAGTGGGGCATAATGCTAGCATCTCTCACGACAGCTCCTTGAAAGGGTTGAGAACAGAGACGCTGCAGCCCCATGGCTTTATTTCCAGGATTAATGTTAAGGTGCTTGTCCCAGCATAACTTTACTATTTGTCCCAAGAACTTCTTGCCCAGGAAGATAAAGCTGCAAATGGGTAAACCGCTGAATTATTAACATCAGAAACACATCCCAAATCCATTTACCTGAGCAATAGCTTGCTCATTGGGCAAACACACTTATTTATCAAACAGCTGTTGAATCATCAAAACTGGGTCCAAGAACCTTGCCTTGCTCTGCCCAACAACCCTAAACTCTTCTGTCATGAGCTGTTTCCATCTCATTCGGTCTGTGCCTTTAAAGACCCGCCTTAAGCTACTCAAATCCAGACCCCCAGACCCTGTAAAAGTGCACCCTTCACCCCCCTTGACCCCTGCAGTCCTGCCCTGCTGCACCGAGTAATAAACTTGGCTTGGCTTGATCAACAGGTGCTGCCAGGGGAAGTGGCAGCTAGTGGGTTCGCTGAGTTGCCACTCATTTACCACGTAGAAGAAACAGATGCTGCATGGCACGTCCCCGGCAGTGGAGGGCTTCGTTTTTATTATTATTATTATCATCGTTATTCTCCACGTTGAAGACGGCTTTGGTGCATACAAACATTTTATTTTACCCTCCTTATGCTCAAAAAGGGTTCGGAGTGAACAGGTAGAAAAACAAAGAAAATCACCTCACTGAAGGAGAAAATGATAGGTTTGCTGGAATTGCAGGTGGACTGGCAGAAGCACCAACGAGAGATGATTTTTCAGGGGACGAAGGACCTGGGCAGCAGTCCTCGGGCTCGTTCCTGCTTCCCCGTCAGAAGCACAATCTGCCTTGAACAGTAACAGCTCTGTCACGGCGGTGGCCCTTGGGGGAGTGACGGCGAGGGTGGCTCCTCCTCCTTGGGGATTCTGATGCACGCTGCCAAGCCCGGGCTTGACCACCTTACAGAGGGAAATTGTTGGGAATGTTGGCACTTTCCTTTTTCCTTCATTCCCTATTTTCCATGGAACCTTGACCTTGGGCACTTCCGTTGGTCACCCAGGGTCGTTTCCAGGAGCACGACCCCCATGCTGGCGGGGAGCGACGGCACCCTCGACGCCACGGAAGGCGCCCACTTGGAAGGCAAGAATTCCTGAAAGTCGTCTTCTTCCGCTTTTTCTAGTCTTTCACCTTTGTATGTCAATCCCAATGTTGAAGGTCATCCCAGTGCCATTTCCTGAAACATGGCAAGGTACAAAAAGGAAGCACCATGTGTACGCGTGTGCACACACGTTTTGGCCAACAAAATGGATTTTCACCTGTGCTGCTATCTGATGCTCTTAGGTCTGGCGTGGTGCTGGAGAAAGTCCAAATGGGACACAGGAGGTGGGGCAGCCTAGGAGGGACGGGTGGCAAGGCAGAAGCCTCAGCCACCAGCTCCGTCCTGTGCTAACCTCGCTAGACCAAAGACACTTTGGCTGGAGGAGTGAGCAGGAAACATCTTTTTGTAAGGGATGACCCCATTTCCATTTGGAGAAGCT
>JAQZBX010041237.1:0-22412 GCA_029593785.1 Cabassous unicinctus
AAAGAAACTAGAGATGAGGCTCCCATTGGCTTTTCAAAAGTCACCAGTGATTCCTTCACCCATAAGAAGAGGGGTCAAACTGTGCCCGAATAAAACTGGGAGAGTAGCAAAAGAAAATCCATTATTAGCAATTTGGGGCAAATAACACCATCATGTAACTTCCTTCATTTATATAGTAATCAAGTAGATTTAAAAACAACAAAAACCTGAGATTAAAAGAAACATGGTGTGAAACAAGGTAAGCTTGGTATGCAAAGACAGCTAAAGAAACTCCCTCTGGAAAAAGAGGTGCTCCAGGAAATATAAACAACTGCTCTGTGATGCCAGGGAAAATAAAGAGAATATGAACTCTATGAAACAAGCAATTAAAAGGTGAGACATCATGACAGTTATTTCATGACTGGCACTGCATCAGCTTCTGGACAGACTCCCAGGTCTGCTTTTTAGAGGTGAGGTCCCCTATCAATACCAGGTCTGGAGTCCTCAAACAAGTGCTGGCAAAGTACAAGGAAAATTTATACACGTCTGAGCTAGGAGGACCTTCATCTAGTTCTCACCAATGAGAGAACAGTGAAACCAAAGTCACATATAAACTACAACTTAAATCCCAACTCTTCCCCATACATATAAATAGGAAAGAAGAGGAAGGGATGGAGAGAAGCATGGAAGGAGATAGGGAGAAAAAATGAAAGATGGAAGCAGCAGCTGTGGTACAATGGAAGGATCACCAGACTAGTCATCTGAAAAGCCACACTGGATCAGAACGTAGCTCTATCACTTACTATGCTGTGTGACTTTGGATAAGTCACTTCATTTCCCTGGGCCTCAGTTTTTCCATCTCTGAATGGGAGGGATTAAGACTAGAGAGCCCATTTCTGCCCTTGGTGTTTTATATTCACACATCCTATAATTCCAGACAAATTCTGACCTTCCACTGACCACATCTACCAGGAGTTCCCTGAAAGTGTGAAGTGCTGTAATGAATAAGCCCTGGCTCTGCTCCTTCTGAGAGTTGGAATTATCTTAATGCATGTTTCCAAGTTAAATTAATGTGCTTCCCATTCCCAGCCCATATCTCTCAGTGTACTTTTTTTTCTCTTGTCTATTCTTTTAACCTTTTTGCAAGCATCATCTTGTTCTGTCTGTTGGCTGTCAGCTTTTCTCTCCATGCTTTCACACAGTTGCCAGATTCTTGCTCTCTCTCCACCCTCAGCTCATAACTATTTTTCCCCCGAGCCTGGTGACTGCTAAGTGGTCTTTGTGAAATCCTATTAGGATAATTTCCCTGTCTGAACTGGGTTGCATCTGGAAACCTCAGCTCGCTTTCTCCCCAGTTTGTATATCATGGGCAGGCTCCTGAGCCTCCCAGCATCACACTTATTCTCAAATGGGCTTACAAGAGCTCTGATCCCATGGAATCTTATACCCACAAGAACAGTTAAACCCCCTCAAGACCCAGCTCAGGTGTCATCTCCTGCAGGAAGCTTTGTCTGGTCATCTGGGATCCCTGCTCCCTTCCCAACCCCAGGGAGGAAGGATTTGTCCCTTCAGTACTTTCCTGTTTATGGTAGTTTTTACCACCTGTCTTTCTCATCAGACTGTGTACTTCATGAAGGCAGGGAGCTGTGTTGTTCATAATTGTATCCGTGATGTATCCCCACGTGGTCAGTACATGATTGTTGAATTAATGAATGATGTTCTCCTCTTCCAGAGCTGATCATGGTTTTGCCCACCTGACTACCCATTTGAATCCGAAGCTCCTTTATGGCAGGCTGAGATTTACTCTGTACAGTAACCCCAGTCCCTGCCACAGGTCCCTTCCTGTATGTGGTTGGTGCTAACTAAATGTTTATTGAACCAAGCTGAGCACCCATCCTCAAAGAAGCCCTGCTTAACTTAAGCAAAAGCACAGAGCTCTTTCTCTCCTTTACTCTTCCTTGAGCTGAAATGGCAGGAGAAGATGTCCCAGCAGATGACATGTGAGGAGCTGGGAAAGGACGGCAGTAGGATGTAGCAGCCTCAAATTAATCAAGAATACAAACCACCCACCTATTGTTCCATAGCTCCAAGGCTCTTCTATGCCAGTCATCCCAAGTGAAGCAAATTTGTCTGTCTTTTCATGCTGTGGATGAAGAAATGGATGCTATGGGGTGTCAAGTGTTGTGTCATAGGTCACACACCCAGAATTGCTCACTTTATACTTATCTCCAGTAAGTACTACCTTGGAATACAATTCCAAAAATAAAATGTCTGATCAAATAATATTCACAATTCATAATTTTGATGGATATTATTGTGTCCTCCCTAAAAACTGTACCAAATTTCACTCACACCAGCAGTGTATAACCACCTGATTCTCAGAAGTCTCACCAACACTGAATATTTGTCTAATGGATCATTTGTCTCTTCGTAAGAGCTCTTTCCATATTAATAAAATCAACCATTTGTTTTGTATATGTATTGTAAATATCATAGTCCAGTTTGCTGTAGACCTCTTCATCTTGATGGTATTTAGGGACAAATATATAAATATGTTTATAGCTTCTATCTTTAAGGGCATCATCAGAAAACTTCCCAACACCCAAAGATTATTTAAATGTTCACATATGCATTGCATGTCTTAGATGATTTCTAATTTTTACATTTAACCTTTTCATGTATCTGGAATAGATTTTGGTGTCCAGTAGGAAATAAGAACCTATTTCAACTTTGCTGACATCCTCCCCTGGTGGATTATCATTACATTTTCATCTGGCCCTGTCTCACTAATATGAAATGTTAAGTTTATTATCTACAGCACACACACACACACACATACCTGTTTGGGGGATGTATTTTATGCTAGTCATCTGTCTCTTATTGGATCAGTATACAATATTTGAACTATTTTAGTTTCACAATATATTTCAAAAACTTGAAAGTGGAAGTCTTCCCCATTATTCTCTTTCTTTTATTTATTTATCCCCCCTCCCCCCGTGGTTTTGCGCTTGCTGTCTGCTCTTCTGTGTCTGCTTGTCTTCTCTTTAGGTGGCACTGGGAACCGATCCTGGGACCTTCCAGAGTGGGAAAGAGGTGCTCAATCTCTTGTGCCACCTCAGCTCCCTGGTCTGCTGTGTCTCTTCTTGTCTCTCCTCTGTGTCTCTTTTTGTTGTATCATCTTGCTACGCCAGCTCTCCATGCAGGCCAGCACTCCTGCGAGGCCAACACTCCGCGTGGGCCAGCACTCCACACGGGCCAGCTCACCACGCGGGCCAGCTTGCTTTTCACCAGGAGGCCCCGGGAATTGAACCCTAGACCTCCTATATGGTAGATGGGAGCCCAATCATTTAAGCCACATCCGCTTCCCCCCATTATTCTCTTTCAAGATTTGCTTGATTATCCATGCCCATTTATTTTTCCAGATAAAATTTAAAATCATTTCATTACATTGCTTAGAAATATTTTATTGTAACTCACATTATATATCTTAAATTAAATTGACAACCTTTGACATAGCAAGTCTTCCCATCCAGGAACACGATATACTCATTTATTTATTTTCTTAGTTTTGCCTTACAGCTTCCTTTTAGAGGCCCTGCATATTGCCTCTGGAGTTAACTCCTCAGCCTTTTATATTTTTTGTTGGTTTTGCAGAATGGATGCTTTTGGATTATCTTTTCTATCTGTTTTTTTGCTAGGATATAGGAAATTGTTGATTTTTGTGTATTTATTCCCTAACTGGTCCACCTTACTGGACTGTTTATTGAGTTTTAATAATTTTTCACTTATTTCTCTTGGGTTTTTTTTTTTTTCTTTTGGTAGATAATCATATCCTCTGCAAATAATAATTTTATCTCTTCCCATAGTTGCACTCCTAATTCCGTTATTAGAAACCCTTGAATGCATGTTAAATAATTTTAGTGATCATGAGCATCCTGGTGGTTTTAGGATATGGGTTGTTGGTTTGGAACAGACATGCCCCATCACATTAAGGAAACAGCCTTTTAGGCCTTCGCACGTGACAGCTATTCTCTGTGCCACACTCCACCTTCTCAATCCAGAGCCCCTCTCCACCCTTCTCCACCCTGCCCTGTATCTGAGAGGCTGGCCTCTATGCCCAGCACAACCCAGCCTGCCTGCCCTCTGGTTGGGTTTGGCCAATGGCAGGCACTGGCAGAAGACAAGAGGGTTAGGAGTGACTTTTGGTGGTTGCTGTGTTCCTATACAACCTCACAGACAGTCCCTCAACACCATTCCCTGCCGTTGCCCTTCAGATCTTGAGGGAGGGTGGGAGGTCAATGGCTGCTTCCCCATCCCTTGTTGATTCCCTTAATCCAGGCCCTACCACTATTCCATTAAACTATCTCCATTTCCATTTCAATCCTTCCTCTATCATTTGCTTCTCACTCAGACTCTAACTTACTGATAAATTAGGAACCACTACTGAGTATTTTCAAGTGTCTTTTCAACATCTCAAAATGACCATGACATTTTTCTCCTTTGTGACATTGATGTGACATTTAATCATTCATTCATTCATTTAAGAAAAAATATTTTGAGCACTTACTATGTGCCAGTCGCTGTGGTAGACACTGAGATTGGAATTACCGAAAAAAAAAAAAAAAAGAATGAAAAAAGCTAGATGAGCTCCCTGCCCTTATATTCTTTGGCAGGAAATAATCAAATAAATACAATAATTAAAGATGATGCTAGGTGCTAACAAAGAAAGATTCTTTGGTTGAAGAATAATAGGAGGGACATATTCAGAAAGGATGATCAGAGACTGTTTCTCATTGAAGGTGACATTTAATCTGAGAAGGATCTGGGGAAATCCTTATGGGCAGAGAGAACGGCCAGCGCTAAGGCCCTGAAGCAAGAAAGAACTGATAGGAGGAATGCTACAAGCAAGGGAGAGTATGGGAGACGAGATGAACAAACAGATAGGCAGGGGCTAGACCAGCACAGTCCAACAGAAATATGGTGTGAGACATATAGGTAATTTAAAATTTTCTAGCATCCATACTAAAAAGGGTAAAAAGAAGCACATAAAATTAATTTTTCTGTATTTTATTTAACCCAATATATCCAAAACACTATCTATTCAACATTTAAGCAATAAAAAAGACTCAATAAGTTATTTTACACTCCCCTTTTTTTACTAAGCCTTTGTAATCTGGATTTTATACTTCCAGCCCATCGCAGCTCGGACTAGCCACATTTCAAGTGCTCAATAGTCCCATGTGTCCAGGGGCCTCAGTACTGGACAATGCAGGGCTAGATGATGACCATTAGGCCTTGGTAAGCGGGTGGTTCGAGAGGGGTAGGATATGTCAGCTTATCGCTCCTCCTCCCAGCATCAAGCCTGGCACACAGTAGGTGCTCAGCAAATGTTCGCTGCCCAGAATGGCAGAGGAATTGCAGAAGAGAGTGTAAGTCCCATAAGCAAAGAGTCATCACCGAGATCACTGACATACCTGCTAGGGAAACTGGGCCTATCCTGGCTCCTCAGCAGAGAGAGAGAATGAGGGTCTCCCTGCTGAGCCTCCCACTGGGGGGCGGGGGCGCCCTGTAAGGCCGGCTCTCTGTGGCCGGAGCACTTGGGCAGCTGCTCCCTTAATTCAGAAAGCTCACATAGCACCATAAGCCAGGGAGCGGAGGGAGGGCGCCCATTAGCATTCATTGTGCACAGCTTTTCATTTGGAAAAGTACCTCGAATGTGCCGATCCGCATTGCTTTGCTTCATTTTTCAACATTCATGTGTGTAATTGCATTTATTTTTCTCGTCAAGACTGCAAAACAAGTGATAATTTACTCTATTACAGCCCGTATTGGCTGGGTTTACAGCCACAACAGTTCTAATCTGCCCTCAGAGGGGCTGGGTGGGTAAGCAGGGGGTGGTCTTTTGAGCTGAGAACACTACACTTCTTTAGAAGAAGCAACTTGAACCTGGTGGCTCATCCAGGTCACAAAAATAGTGGCAACAACTAACCCATACAGACACACTGAGCTCTCAAAGCATATTCACCTCCATTCACCCCCACTATCTCGACTGCTTCTTACAATAAATGGTGTGAGGCAGGCATACCCTCTTATTCCCATTTCACAGAGATGGAGACTCGGGTTCACAGAGGTCCTCAGTCGTACAAGATCACAGACTGGAAAAGAGCAGATCAGGGACTCAAACCTGGATATGTGTGATACAAAACCCTGTGCTTTCCCATGTGGCAGTGCTTGTACTCTGACAAAGTGAATGGCACTTTGTGCTGGCATATTTCTCTAGCAGTAGAAGACAAGCAAGCATGATCTTAAGCCCTCCCAGCTGGGCCAGAACAGTCTGTTCAACAAATGGTGCTGGGAGAAATGGATAGCCACATCCAAAAGAAAGAAAGAGGGCCCCTACCTCACACCTTATACAAAAATTAACTCAAAATGGATCAAGGACCTAAATATAAAAGTGACAACCATAAAACTCCTAGAAGAAAATGTAGGAAAACATCTTCAAGATCTTGCAGTAGGCAGTAGTTTCTTAAACCTTACACCCAAAGCACGAGCAACAAAACAAAAAATGGATAAATGGTTCTTCCTCAAAATTAAACACTTTTGCACCTCAAAGGACTTTGTCAAAAGGGTGAAAAGGCGGCCGAATAAACGGGTGAAAATATTTGGCAATCACATATCCGATAAGGGTTTAATATCCATGATATACAAAGAGATCATACAACTCAACAATAAAAAGACAAACTACCCAATTAAAAAGTGGGCAAAAGATTGAAAAGACAATTGTCCAAAGAAGAAATACAAATGGCGAAGAAATACATGAAAAAATGTTCAGCATCACTAACAATTAGGGAAATGCAAATAAAAACTACAATGAGATTTGTTTCATACTTATTAGACTGGCCACTATTAAAAAGTCAGAAAGCTGTAAATGTTGGAGAGGGTATGGAGAGGTAGGAACATTTATTCACTGTTGGTGGGAATGCAGAATGGTACAGCCACTGTGGAGGACTCTTTGGCAGTTCCTAAGGAAGGTGAATATAGATTTGCCATGTGACCCTGCAATACCACTACTGGGTATATACCCAGAAGAACTGAGAGCAGTGACACGAACAGCTAGCTGCACAATGATGTTCATGGCGGCATTATTCACAATTGCCAAAAGATGGAAACAACTCGGGTGTCCATCAACCAGTGAATGGATAAAGAAATTGTAGTATAAACACACTATGGAATATTATGCAGCTGTAAGAAGAAATGAAATCGTGAAGCATATGCCATCATGGATGAACCTATGTTGAGTGAAGCAAGACACAAAAGGACAAATACTGTATGACTACGCTATTATGAACTAAATATATTGTGTAAATTCATGGAGTTAATAATTAGAATATAGGCCACTAGAAAATAGGAGGGTAGAGAATGGAAAGCTGAGGGTTAATCTGTGCAGAATTGGTTAAAAAAAAAGGTTGTTGTTAAGTCTTTGGAAATGAATAGAAATGGTGAAAGCATGTCATAGTGTTTTCTAACTAGCAGAGTATTATTATACGGGTATGACAGTGGTTGAAAGGGAAATTTTAAGGTCATGCATATTACTAGAAGGAAAGCTAAAAACTGTAACTTGGGACTGTATAAGATATTAAAACCTCATGTAAAACATGCATATGGGTAATATTGCATATATAAGACTGTTTCTACAAAATATAAATACAAATACACTAGAGAGAAGAAAAAGAATAGCAGCTATATACGGCAGGGGAAGCATAGAGAGATTGAAAGGTGAGTTTTGTTTTTTGTTTATTATTATTATTATTATTGGAATAATTAAAGTGCTCTAAGAATGAAGTGATGCATGCACAAATATGTGATTATACCGAATACCACTGATTGCACACTTTGGATGGATTTATGCTTTATTAATATGTACCAATAAAATTGATTTGTTAAAAAAAAAAAAAAAAGTCAGAAAACTGTAAGCGTTGGAGAGGATGTGGAGAGGTAGGAAAGCTTATTCACTGTTGGGAAAAAAAGTGCCTACAGCAGTGGGGCCACGAAGGATAACTACTTCCTTAAGTCTATACCCCAGGATGCTGAATTCCAGGAGAGGCTTGGGGCAAGGGTTTCTGCCCCCACTGAGGGGTCAGTCCAGGTGTGGTTCCGTTTGCGATTATCTCCTCTTGTTTGGGGGATTCTCTCTTGCAGATGTTTTCTTACTCTTAAAAACCGAAGCCAAAGCCACAGGGACAAGCACAGTTTGTTAAGGTCACAAATACTTATGAATTAAAGAGTAGTTTTGTAACTGATCAACAGGACTCGGCCCCAAAAGCTTCAAATTTGTTAAATTCATTTTCCTACGTAAGATGAAAACAGACATGCCGGTGATAGAGAGAGACCCTTATCTTCTCTTCCACGGTTTTAGGAAGAAGTAAATTCTACCCCCTAACCTTACTCCCTGCCCTCTAATTATAACATTTCAATCCTCCGTCACAGGCTATCCCTATGGAGTGGGGTGGCATCTCTTGAGTCAGGATGACAGCCTGGGACCCAGCCCATCTCCAGCTCGCTCCGGGAAGGGCAGGTGGGCTTGGGAGTCACTGCAGAGTCTGAGGCCCACAGCAGTGGCTGCTGAGCCTGGGTGTTCTCTCTGCAGGGGATCCCACTCCCGCTGTGGGGCCCTCCCTACAGAGTCAGGCCCCAGTGAGGGTCCAGGCCTCTTCTAGCCACTCCTGCCATTGGCAGATGACACCCTTCTGCGGGGACTCTGCAGCCCCAGGCCAGAGCTGGGATGGCCCAGCCTGGGCCCTCCAGGACCTGCGCAGAGCCTTAGAAGCACGCGGGACAAGGTACCCCTGGAGCCGCTCTAGAGTATAAGGAGCTATGGGCGTTAACAAAGGCCACTCGGGGGTGATCAGTGCCTCAGCCACATCATCTAGTCACACGGCACCTTGTATCTCACATATGGGCATACACACACACACACACACACACACACACACACACAGTCAGGTCTGACAAGACTCAGGGTTTTCCTCCAGTAGAGACAGCGTAACACAGTCCCCAAAGGGAGTGTCAGCTCTGAGATGGGACAGGAAGGAGTCACATGGGTGTGATGGAGAGGACCTGCTCTCCTCCCACGTGTCAAGTATTTTGTCCATTTGACACACTCTGCTGTTTAATCCCCAAAAGTCCAATTGCATTTCCTTCATTTTGTAGGTTAAAGTAAAAACAACAACCCTGAGCCTTAGTGACGCTAAGTAGCTTTGCCCAAGGTCCTCCAAGCATGTCTTTCTGGCTCCCTTGTCCATGAACTTTGTATACATGTTCACTCTGGTAGCATTTCTGAAGGTCAACTATACAGAGAATCAAACACAGAGGCTATTAAAGTTTCATTGCCAAGGCAGGAAAGGGGCTTTTCAGTTCAAGCAAGTAACCTTTCTGTTGTTGTTTTCCATACTGCCAAGTCTAAAAGTTTGGACTTTTAGTACAAAGTCTAAAAATTAGGTTTGTAAAGCTGGCATTTTGCTTGAAATGGTCAAATTCAGATAATTACTTCATTTAGCATGGGTATTAAATGCAGTTTCTCTTCTAATTGTTCCAGTACCCAAAAAAGAAAAATGAGATTCATTTACCAGGACTGGTACATGAACTAGACTCGGGGTGCCTCTCTAATCTGCTGGGCCCCATCTGTTCCAGGTCTGCCATAACCCAGCCCTGCCTCACTCCCAAGTACACTCCAGACTCTCCTTGGTCCTGTAACCAGAAGTCCATTCCAAGAGGCCCCTGTTTACAGTCAGGGAACAAGTTACGCAGCAGCAGAATTGCTCTTAGGACCTCATGCTGTTAGCAAAGAACGACAGTGGCTGTAGCTAATCAGAGCGTTTTGTTGTGTGGGTAGGCCCACTGGGGCCCAGAGAGGCTAAGCAACTGGCTCCAGGCCACACAGCAGGTCAACAGCACAGCAGGCCCAGTACTCAGGCCTTCTGAGACCCCTGGGCACAGCGCCCTGAAACCTAAGCAGGCAGTCCAGCCCCCTGGGGTTTTCTGTTTCTTTAAAACTGTTTCAAAGTAGCTTAATATTTCAACCCTCCTCAGACCCACTCAATAATAATTGATGGTGACTGGGTGCCAGAGCCTGTACTAGGGGCTGAGGTCATACAGCAAAGTTGATTCCTGCTCTGATGGAGCTTATTTTTTACTGTGGGAGATGGGAGTTAGATGCAAAGTTACATGCTGAGCCCTAGCTGCCCTGTATTAAATCCCTTCCTGTTTGAAATACCTAGGGCAGTTTCTGTTCTCTCACTTGAACCCCAACTAATCCACACATCATGGTTATATGTTTTAGCAGTTATTGTTTAGAAGGTCCTTGAAAGCTAAAAAGTCTTATTTTAACCTTAGAAACTCTCAGAACTCTTAAGAAAAGGTGCAGCATACATTTGCCCATTCATAGATTTTACAAGTTGCTTCACTGATGACAGATAATGCTTTAAATCCTGAGAAAGTTCAGTTTGGGTTTTTTAATGAGGAACACAACAACAGGAAAGGAAACAATTTTAAAAGACAGACAGATTCAAAGAAAGCTTTTTTTAAAAAAAAAAAAAAAAAAAAAGAAAGTTTGCTCAAGTACTTTGCTTTCCAAAGATAAAGTGTGATTGTGTTAACACACAGTATAGTGGCAAAACTGTATGGATTAAGGATGAAAAAGAGCAGTTCTTTTTAGAAAAAGAGGATATCTTTATAAAAGACCAAATACCTCACTAATAAGCCATTGTGGGAAAATAAATTCTGAAGATGCACACCTTATGTTAATGAGACTTGTGGTAGATTATTGCAGCTCTGTGGGGTTGCCTGAGAACAGAGCAAACACCTTAAGCTCGACTGGGAGATTTATCTTCCTGAGCAAGTCTGAGCTTTCAGGGATGGATTGTCTTTCAGGTGCACTGTCTCTTCACATTCAGGAAGACAAATTCTCCTGTCAAGGAATCAAAAGCAGCTGTGATGCCTGATGGACAGATGAATGGGGAACTAGGACCACAGGATTTTTCACAGACATTTTATTTTAAAAATTTGTTAATTCCTACAATTACAAATGTTTCCTTTTCTTCTTCAGTCATAAATTACAAAACAAAAACTCTGAGAAAGAAGAGATCAACTCTGGATTTTACAAATAGGGGTAAGTAAGTCCTCAGAGGGACAGTGCTTTGCCCCAGGTCACCAGAGCAAGTCAATGACAGAGAACCCAGCACTCCTTATGTTTAGTGCAATTCTCTTTCCACGCCACTAGGGCTCTGCCTAGTTAAGCATTATGGGGTTGCTTTTTTTTCTATTTACTTTTCTCTTTGTGATAAATACTCAATGCAGAGAATTTGGAATTTACAAAAATGTATACAGAAGCAGACATATAAAAGATCCAAGGTGTCATTTCACATACCCGAGGCAACCACAGTCAGAATTTGGGTGGATTTCCCGATCCAGTCTTTTTTCTAGGCCTGGGAATGTGGGTCACAATGCAGATTTGGGTCCCACATCTTCAGACTTAGGATCCAGAGCAGAACCACCTCACCAATTGGCCAAGGTACATGAAACTCCAGCTTCCACTTCCCCACTTCCTAAACTTTTCACCAAAACACAGAGCTGTCCCAGTGCTCCCTCCCCATGATCGCCATCTACCATGTTTGGAAAATCGAAACTTCTAAATAAAATAAATGCTGACAATTCACTTACTAAAATTGTCTTTAAAAAGTCATGACCTTTTAAAAAGAAAACTTTAAAACAGTTAAAGTTTAAAAGTTTTCTTAAAGGCAGTTCTCTTAAAGTCAACTTACTAAAGGATTCATGGGTTTTGAGCTACCCTTCAAGTAAGATTCTGATATAAATATATGGCAAAAATATACAGGTTAGTATAGAAAGAGGGAATTCAATTTGCATGTCCATCATAGACCACAGCAGAGGGGGTCCATTTAACAGATGAGGAAAGAGAGGCTCCTTCACTCATTCGTTCCACAAACATGTTTTTGTCCTCTAGTCCTATACAGACACTGCTTAGGCACTGGGAAAACAAGATCACCACGGTCTCCAATCTCAAGAAGGCTATATTCCATTAGAAACTTGCATTCCAGGAAAAATAATGAATAAACATAAAAGGAATCATTGATACTAACTAGTGCTATGATGACAATAAAACAGGATACAGTGGTAGGAAGTAACTAAGAGGCTACATTAAGTGGAGTTGACATAGCTGAGACCTTAATGAGAAGAGGTAGCCAGATGTGGGTGGAGATTTAAAAAAAAGGACACCCCAGTGGAGGAAACAGCAGGTGCAAAGTCCCTGAGCAGGGAACAAACTTGATGTATTTGAGGAGCCCAATGGTCAGGGGGGCAATAAAGGGAAATGAGACTGGAAGGGGTGAGCAGGAACTTGATCATGAAGGCCTCTGAGTGCAGAGGGAAGGCTGGGAAGGGGCTGAAGCTGAGCACTGACACGATTTTACTGATACTATATTCACTCTGAGGGCTGCGTAGAGAATGGGTTTAAGTCAGGGCAAGAGAAAAAAGAAGCAGGGAGTCCAGGCAAGAGGTGATACTCTGGACCACAGTGTTCAGAGTGGACGTAGAAAGAACTGCACGGACTCAGGCTAAAGTTCTGAGTCAGCGTCGACACAATGTGCTGGTAAATTGGAGGTGGGGTGAGAGAACAAGGAGAAACAAGGATAAGGCCCCATTTTACTTTAAGCAACTTAGTAGATGATCGTTGTGTTTTTGGAAACAGGGAAGACTGGAGGAGGAGTAGATTTGATGGCAAAGTCTTTTGCCCAAAATTATGAGCTAGTAGCTGGTAGAGCCAAGATTCAGGCAAAGCCTGCCTGACCACCAAGACAAGCTCAGGCCTTCTGCACTAAACCAAAGACTCCTGAGGTCTCCAGAGAAGAAGCCGTGATAAAGGCTATATCCCTCGTCTTCCAGAGGGACAGCGATGCAACTCGCTTCCAGGAGGCAGGCTGGTGAGCTGGGGCACAGTCTGGGACTCAGAGGAAGGAGCCCATCAGCCCTCCCAGGAGACCAAATCTCAATGGCCTAAAGAAGACTGTGCTGCTAGGGGATTCCAATTCCCATCTGAGCATCAGATGGTGATGAAGCCACAACACAGCAGAAGCCAACCCAAGAAAAGCTCTAGAGCCGAGAGGCCGAGCAACCACACAACGTGGGACCAGGATGGGGCCCCACAGGCTTGCAGCACCATGCAAAGACCTTTCTAGATCCAGCACGGCAGCCGGCTCTGACAGGCAACAGGGGCATTTAATTAGGACAGCTGAGGGGAATCTGAAACACATTTTCTCCCAGACACAACATTGTAGACTTGGGCTCCACTCTTGGACCAGCCCACAAGACCATCTAGAACACTTAGCTCACAAACTTGAGGCCATTAAAATCATTCGAGCAACTTGGGCCAAAAACAGACAGTCGTACCCTATCCTCCTTAGTCAATTGGCCTGAGAGAGGGCATGGGAATCGGTGTCTTAAAAGAAATAATATCACAACACATAAATGGCACTTAATATGTGCCAGGCACACATTTATATTTCTCAGGTTAACTCGTTCAACACTTCACAACCACTCAGTAAAACAGGTACCATTCATATCCCCATTTTACAGATGGGGCAACTGAGGCACAGAAGCTTCATCTAACCTGCCCGAGGCCATGATCCTAAGTAGCAGAGCCGGGATTCAAGTCAGTTTGTCTCCAGTGTCTATGTTTTTAACCCACCCCATCCTTCCAGATGATTCTGACGTAGGTGCTCTCTGGGCCACGTTTTGAGAAATAATGCCAAAGGATTAAGAAAGTATGGTGCATTAGCACTAAAAGGAAATAGAAAACAAGACGATCACACCACTAGCAAATGAAGATGAGAAACTAACAAACTGAAAGGGAATTTGTTTCCATCCACTCTGCCACTTACCTCTTGCACACATTTTCCCTGTCCTTGTTCCAATAACAGAACAATTTGCAAAGACACAAACCTGTTTCTTCCTGGTTACTGTACTTCAGACCGTAAGTGGCAGGAAGACTGGCTCCCGCTGAGGAACTCAGATCAAGTGAGGAGGGGAATGAGGCCAGGTATTGGCGTGGGCCTCAAGGTGATAGAGGCTGCTGGACCAGTCCTGCACTGCCAGGCCCCACTCCTCACCCAGCCCACCCTGGGGCAGGCCTAGGTCCAGATACCTCAGAAGACACCAAAGGATAAAGGTGGAACGATGACTCAAACTGAGTCAGAAGTAGCTCCTTATCTCTCCATACTGCCTGCCTGCAGAGCTGGGAAATGGTTTCCCAGACACCGGAGAGACATGGGGAGGTCAGCAAGCTCCAGCGTCCCCCCAGATAGAACAGAAATGAGACCCCGCCAGAATGCCATGTGCTGGACACCTCCCAGTGGGCCCATGAGATTGGATGAGTTTAATTTGTAATGGATGGAGAGAGCAGTGCAGGGGCCATGCCAGCAAAGGCCTGCTGCCCCTGGGTGCAGAAGGGTCCCCAGCGGCTACATCAGAAAATATTCTCCATGAGACTGGGCCATAAGGGACGTGTGTTTATCCTCCCTGTCCACTGTATAGCATACCACATCTGCTGACCTCTCCGCAATGACAACTTCTCAGATATTGGGGAATGACAGTATAAAAATAAAACTGCATATTACTTAGATTTTTGGATAGAGCTTAAGTCATTAGGAATATGATGATTCCAGAGAGAAATGCAGGATGGTGAAAAGGGCAGGGGTTAGACTTCAAAGAACTGCATAGAAATCCCAGCTTGGCAATTTATTAGCTGAATGACCTTGAACAAGTCATTCAATCTCTCCGAGCCTCTGTTTCCTCTTCTGTACAGTTGGAATAACTTTGGCAACTTCATGGGGTCATTACATGTGACAAATGAGAAACCATATATCTTTCCTATGGCCAAGCACTTGGCAGACTGTGGGTGCTTTAACAGAGACAAATTAACTTCTCTCTAATAGAGGGTTACATCTTTTTAAAAAATGGATGGATGGATGGATGGATGGGTGGGTGGATGGATGGACGTTTCGATGGGTGGTTGGGTGGGTACCATGTGTTTTTATACTAAACCTTTGAAATCTGGTGTGTATTTTCCACTTACAGGACTAGTCCCATTTCAAGTGCTCAACAGCTACACGTGATTAGTGGTCTTGGACACTGCAGGTTTAGGACACTTCAAAATGGGACTATGATGAATTATTGGATTTTCCACATTTTTGGACCCCATTTTATGGGGACAACCAAGCCATCTTACTGTCACTAAACTTTTAAAAAACTATTATATTTGTACTAAACTACAGTTTTCTTATCAAATCTCTCATAATATACAATTATAATTTAAATGTCTATACTATTCAAAGCATAAAGAAAATTTGTTTCCTCATTAAAGAAAAGACAATTCACTTATACAAAAGCAAGGTGTTCAGTTGGAGTAGCTGACACCCCTGGAGTAGCAGCTCAATCAGATGAATGGTCATGAAAATGCCACCCACCACAGGACTGGCATCATACAATTAGCATGATTATCAGTACCATCTTCCGCTCAGGTTGTCCCACGGAGTAGCTGAAGTTGGAGCAGCAGGAGGCTGAGGAGTTGGAAAAGAAACGATCCTTGGTGCCCTGTTAAATGTGTCTGATAATGGCTGTTTCCGTGATGCTTTCTTCCACCAGAAATTATTCATAACACAAGGGCTCATTTAGATAAACACTGATGGACTTAGTTCAACAAACTGATGGGATGATCGATCCTCAGTGATTAAAAGTCAGGTATTCCCCCCATTTTCCCATTGAGAAGAGCTCCCCTCAAAATGTTTTTCAGACAACTTTAACATAAAAAGTTTAGGCGCATAGATAAATTAGACAAAAGGTTTACTTATGGTATCTAATATATTACTTAATTACACAAACATATTTAAAACCAAATCTTGTATAAAATATTTTAATTAATAATAGTGGTTAAGGGCAGGGACTCTGGTGCTAGGCTGCTTGGGTTCAAATCTCAGCTTCCCCTTTACTAGCTGTCTGCTCTTGGGCAAATTACTTAACACTCTGGACCTCAACTTTCTTATCTGTAAAATAGGAGTAATACTAGTACCCAGCTTACAAGGCTGTTGAAGTATGAAATGAGTTAAAAACAAGTAAAAGCCTTAGAATCCTGTCTAGTAAGGGGCATATACGTGTTAGGCTTTTTTTTTTTTTTAATCGTGTTTTACTGGTCATACTCACATTTTGTGGAATACGTTTATTTAAACTCCTTATATGCACCGTTGATATCAGTGTCTCTCTCTTTGGAAGAACCACTTTTTAAGGTGACTAACACAAGCCCTGAATCAGCACTGTCTTTATTGCCAATCATACTGCTTGGACTCAATCCCTTTTGAATCCAGGCATGATGTCGAAGGAAAACGAACGTCAAGGCAAGCATCCACGTGGGTGTTAGGACAGGCGTCCTCTCCCATTTAGCTGACAGGTGTGTATTCTGATCACCACAAAGATTCTGTTGTTTTCAGTGACAACCCTCATTTGTCACCACCTGGTCAATCCTCCAGAACAATTGCTAAATCTGTGTCAACGCTCCTTGCTTCTTTTTCTACCAGTTCTGTGATCCCTGTAAACACCCCAAACTAGCATTGATGGAATCACTGCAGGCTAATGTCATTTCTCCAATGACATCTGTAGTCAAAGTACATGAGCAAGAATCCCGTACTACCAGGATCTTTGTAAGAACTTTTCTAGGAGCTGTTTGAGGACAAAGATCTTGCTTCTGACTTGGGCATATGGGGTACTTTTTGACTTTTATTGGTTCTTCTCCCACTGCCATTCCTTGGGTATTAGTTAAATAAACTAAGAGGTTCCCATCCTGTGGAATAGTGTGCAGCCCTGGAATGTGAAAAAGAGATCTGAATACAGGAGCAGAGACGACAGAACTGTTTGTGAGCTCTGACCCCGTGCGTCATCTGCATCCTCAGGAGACGGAACTGGTCCAGAGCACAGTCTGGAAAGAGACCTCCTGTGGGCAAATGCTTGATCTCCCACACACTGTCTCTGACCTTGAGAAAGCCATCCACTCTTTCTGTGCCTCACGTTTCCTCATTTGTAAAACGCAGATAATAATATCTGCATCAGAGGACTACTGTAAAGATTAAGTAAATTAATATATTTAGGGTACTTAGAATAGTACTTGGCACATAATAATGGACACTGCATAAATCCCTCGTCCCTGTTATGGGATTATTACTAGAACCACATGCATGCATTCCCTTTGTCTCCTTCCTTCCCTCTATCTCCTTCTCTCTGTTTCTGGAAAGATATATGTTAACCTGTTAATACTGGCTATTTGGGGCAACTGAGATAGGGGTTGAGAGTGCTAAGTTATATGTACAAATTCAGCATATTTTACAATGAATATATAGTATTTTAATCATTACAAAGGGAAGAAAAAATGTTTTCACTAAACTGTCTAAATGGGAACATAAGAGTTTATAGCTTTGAACCAATCAATAATCATTGCAGCTATGAAATGATCAAGGACACTCACAGGTCTATACTTCTGGATAATTTTATCATAAGCCTATAATGGATACATCATATTTTTCCAAAGGGGAGCCCCATACAAGGATCACATTTGTGAGAGTGTATCACTTTTTCACAGCGAAGGAAGAGCCAATCTCCACTTTTCCTTTCCTTGCTCCAGGGCGCCCAGATCAATCCCAGCCTGCAGAGTCCAGCCCAGGCCCGGGGCCAGCCGGGCTGTCCCAAGGCAGGAAGGCTCCAGAGGACCCGGTGTGGGGAAAATACCAAAGAAAGCAGCAGCCTGGCGAGGTTCCGCTGAGGTTCCTCCGACGCCATGTCTCTCCTGACCTTCCCAATACTGAAAACCCTCACGAGGATTTTGTCCACCTCCTGACCACTTCCTGACCGCGTTCCCTGATGCAGGCCTCAAGAAGGCGCAGAGGACTCAGCCATGAGAGTGGGCCTCTGCCCTGGAGCAGCTCACAGCCCCAGCGAGGAATAGAGAAAACTCGTCAGAATAAACTCAGCCTCAGGAGCACAGAGGAGAGGCCAGCTCTCCGGGGGAGAGTCGGGAAGGCCAGTGCTGGGCTCTGCTATTGGAGAACTGGCCAGAGGCCTGGAGGCAGGAGGGGCGTTCAAGCCAGAGGGGTCAGCAGGGGCCCAGGCATGAAGGCATGACCTGCGGGGACTGTGGTTGAGAACAAGAGAAATCAACTACGACTGTTTTAGAAAAACTAGGATTTTTCCAGAAGGATATCGTGAACAAGAAGCTGGAGGGTCGTGCTTGAAAAACAAGTAGAAACCAAGGCATTTCTGAGGACCAAAAGCAGGAGACAAACAACTCTCTTTTAGAACAAACACCGTGGCCCGGATGCCAACACTACCCCTGGATGCCCCAAACCACAGGCCTCTGGTTGCTGGTTCATCCTTCCTAGAAAAAAAGTTCTAGGCAGGGGAGACCAACTGGTCAGCATCCACGGCGCCAGGCTCTTTCAGCCTCCACAGAGCTCTGCGTTCCATCCAGACTCAACATAATGAAAGATTCACAAAACCAGAGAGCAGGGTTGGAGGCTGAGCTGCAAAAACTAAAGCACAAAGGCCCCTCTCGCTTGATTATATAGCAGAGGAAGGGGAAGGAAGAGGAAAAGGGCAGATGAGAAGGCTGAGGCTAGGGATAGTGCTAGGGTCATATCATGGGAAAGTTCAATTATTAACAAGAGCATTCATTCAACAAACATTTACTAAGTCCAAGGTAGTGGGTTACAAATGTAACTAAAATGTCTCCGCCTCTGCAAGGAGAATAGAGGCTAGTTCAGCGCTCAGACTGTAAACAGACTTGGTATTCGTCCAAGAAGCCCTGGTAAGACCACACTGCTTTTTACAGCAGTGTCCACCTTGACTGGCTGGTACTCAGACCATTCTGGCCGATTACTATTCAGAACGTAATTTCTACTAACACCCAGAGGTCGCCATCTAGTGTGCCAAGTGCGATAACAGGGTGGACACAGGGGACAATCACCAGGTCCTCACTAGAGTTTAGCATTCGGAATTTACAAAGTATCAACTCATGGACAAATTTCCAAGATTATATGTTTGACATGTGGATGGCATTTGCACTAAAGATCTCAAAAATAATACAAACCATTCTATCTGAGATACACAAGGGAGTACAGAAATATATACACAAAAGCAAATTTGATAACTCCTACTGGAGAAGAGTACAGAGATATATGTACAAAACACTCACTGCAATGTAATTTAAGAGTAAGAACTGGAAAGAACTTAATATGCAGCAACGCAGGGTATTGAAATAAATCACAGAACATTCCTTACAACAGAAAACTATGAGGCCTTTAGGTAACATGCTTTCAAAAATATTTAATGATATGGGAAAATGCTCAAAAATAATGTTAGGTAGAAAAATATGTGAGTTTGTGTGCATATGTGACTTGTTTTGTTCTGTAAACTATCTCTATTGTGAATATTCTCTACAATGAATATGCATTATCTTTGCAATCATAAATCATGATTATAAATAGAAATAATTTTGAAAGATGTTTAGTTGGCATAATACATATTTCTCAATCCTGAATGTGAAGACTGCCTGCTCTGTGCATACAACTTACATGACCTTGGACTAGTCACGTCACCTCTCTTGGGCTCAGTTTTCTCAAAAATAAAGAGGAAACAATAATCTGAACTCACAGGATAGTAGGCAGATTAGATGACATAATGTCTAGAAAAATATCCAATTTGGGTACATAGCACCCAAAAAAAGCAAATGTCCCAATACTTTTATAGCACTCTTGTGTGAGTTCTAATGTGGAAAGGTGACTTGGCCAGGGGACGGGGTTGGGATCCAGACCTGTGAGTGGCCCCAAACCCTCTCTTTATAGACATCAGCTGGAACAAAGGATGGGCACACAGCCAAGGGCAAGTGGCATGAGGAAAAAGCCATTACCATCCTGGAGACTGCCTGCTTCCAGGATAGGGTGATTTGTTGAAGTATTCATGTTTGGTGGCTGCGTCCCCATGCCCGTGTTCTCCCTAGATGTTTCCCTACTCCTGTCCCTTCCAACCACATGACCAGGCTCTTTGTCTTTCACTGCTCCAGAAATTTTTGCAAGATAGAGAGAATTCAAGAATCCAAAGAATTCCTCCTTTGATTTTAAAGTCTAAACTCACTGAGGAGATTAGGCAGTGGGTTCAAGAATGGTTGGGCCAGAAGGGCTGGGCCTTTGAGGGCCAAGAAGGTGAGGGGAGATGTTCCCCCAAACTGGAAAGAGGACAGGGCTGGGTCTGCAGGTCCTACACTGCTCCACGGCAGTCCTTGGGGAACAGGCAGGCCCCAAAAGGGATGCTGGGCAGTGCACCTGGGCTGATGGGCCCGGGACAAGGGCACCAAGCCTGGGAAAGAAGAAGCAGAACCACCAGACCCGAAGAGGCCTCAGGGGATGCCAATGCACTGGCTTCTCAGAGGAAATCACAATGGACTTCTTAAGTCTCAGGACATTTGCATGACCCTAGGGAAGGGAAAGCCCCAATAATGACTAGGTTTTAACGTCTCAACACCCTGTGGTCTCAGGGTCAGAGTCAAGTTGAGGTAAAGTAGAGAAATAAATGCAGGATTTCTTGCCCACGGCTTTCTAGCCTGAGATTCATTCCCTACACTTGAAATAATGTCCTACAAGGATCAGAAGGAAAGAGTTGGAAACTCTCTAAGACCTATTAGCTCCAGCTTCAGTCCTTTTAAAGACATCTTTAGCACTCGCAGCTTCCTTCAGCCCTCAAGAAAACCTCCTCTGGGGCCAAGGCTGCACTCCAGGGTTGCCGTGTGGAAATCTATGTCGAGGACAGGAAAGCTGGCTAGGAAGCAGCAGGATAGAGACCTGGAGAGAGGGTTTGTGGGTGGAGTAGACCCGTTCCTCTGTGACAGCCCCAATAAAGATGAGGTAAGGGAGAAAACGGTTCTGAAGCGTGGAATGCTAGCCTGGGGGCTTTGTCCATGCAGAAAGATGAATAAAAGCATAGGACAGTGTTTCCTGTGTAGCATTCAACGAACAGAGCTGAGCTGGAGAAGGTGCTCAAGCTCTCATGGCAGCAGTGCACCCAGGGCATTTAAAAGCCTCTCCGAGCCCATCTGGACGCATGGAAGACCACCTGCTGAAAAGTTCCAGTCTGTAAAGCAGCACCTGGGGTGGTGTGAGATTGAAGCTTGGGGCAAAGTTCTAGAGATTTAAGAACAGAAAACAACAGGGAAACCAGCATTGACTGAGCCCTACTATGTGCAGGCATTTCTCATGCAGACAGGCATCATGCCATTTCACCCTCATGCTGGTCCCCATGTGAAAGATGAGGACATTGAGGTGGGGGTTCAGGCCCCAGAGACACTCAGCTATGCAGCAGGATAGGAATAAATGACCTTTAAATATGTATGTGATAAGGACTTTGAAAGAAAAGAACAGGATGCTGAGAAAGAACAATAAGGGGCCCATCATTATCACAAACGAGGGAAGAGTTCCCTGAGGAGGTATCATTTGACTGAGACGGGAAGATTTGGATAAGTGAGGAGTTGAGAAAAAAACATTCCAGCAAGAAGCAACAGCATGTGCAAAGGTCCTGAGTCATGAAAGAATCTGGTATACTCGAGGAACTGAAAAACAGCCAGTGTGTCTGGAGCACTTTATAGAGAGGGGTTCAGAGAAGATGCTAGATAATGTAGAACATTGTACATCATGAGAAGAATTCAGATTTCACCCTACATGACAGGGGCTGCCACTCGAGGGTCTCAGTGCCCAAATGACATGAGCTGATTTATCTATAGCCTGGAACAAAGCTTGTCATGTGGAAAAGGATTGGTAAAAGGTTGTGGCACATCTGAAAATATGGACTCAATCCAGATTTCCAAAAAGAGATGGAAATTGATGGCTTTTCAAAAGGAAAAGATTCCAGCCTTTGCCCATGAGAACATGCAGTTTTGCCGAATCCAAATTCACTTTCATGCCTCTCTGCCTAAGAAGCACACAGAGATGCTGAAATCCACAGGCACATCATGACAGAATAATTTCAATGATTGTTACCAAATGCCTCTATTTGGAAAAAGCTCAGAATATCATATTAGCACAATCCAATATTTATGAAATGACACTCTGCCATAATGAGGGGCTGAGAAAATTAAGATTAGAAGGAAGATTTGATTCTTTGGAAAGAGAGAATGGTATGGTGAGGGAAGCAGCAATCTTATTCAACTTCTTGGAACCTTGGTTTTCTGATCTGTAAAACTGGAAGGATAGTAGCAAAGATGAAAAAATATATATTATTAACCAACAGCGGTCCCAAAGGCATCTGATACAATTTATCATCCATTTTTTTCACTG